>CAUYON010044227.1:0-11774 GCA_963573935.1 Arctocebus calabarensis
TTCTTAGCAGTGCAGAAGCTTTTTAGTTTGATCAAGTCCCAGTAGTGTATTTTTGATACTGCTTCATTTGCCTGGGGAGTCCTCTTCATAAAAAATTCACCCAGGCCAATTCCTTCGAGAGTTTTCCCTGCACTTTCTTCTAATATTTTTATTATTTTTATTCTTTATTATCGTTTACCATAGACCACTGCAATAGCTTTTAGTTCCCCAGTCCTTCACCAAGTCATCTTCAGTTTACTCTTTATACTGCTGCCAGGGAGTCACTACAAGATGAGATTCATCATGTTATCCCTCTAATTATAAAAATGCCATAGATTTACCACCATGTTCAAGATGAAGGCCAAACATTTCACTTGTCTTTCAGAATCTGTTTCTACCTGTGTTCCAGTATCATTTACTTCTCCATACATAGTAGATACTGTCCATACATATTATCTTGGACCAATCACACCAACATTTAGTTTCTCATATTATCTATTATGACACTGTAATTATTGCTAATTTTGATTTCTGGATGAGAAAAACGGAGACGACAGCTCGTCAATGGCAAAGAAGAAGTCTAACCTAGAATTCTCTGACACCAAACCCACTACTTCTCTATTATAGAAACAAAAATAGATGGAGTCTAAGTATAGTTAACCTCAATTCTAGTCTTCTGGTTGGATACCTCAATAACTTTTCTCTCCTCATGTCACTTGACTGACTACCTGCCTCGGGTTCTGTAACATGAATACAGTCAGCTCCTCCTTGATCTCCCCATTTTGTTTTACCCCCAAGGAGACTGATTAGATGCTCAATTTTGTCTTTCCACAGCATCTGGTGCATACACTAGCATTATATGGAAAACAGTATGTGCTGTTTTTCTAATACTAAGTAGACTATTGAAAACAGATTATATCTTGATTATTTTCTTGAACTCTAACATCTATCTTAGAGACTGGCTCATCTTTAATACTCGTTAAATATTAGTTGGATAAAGGAATCAGTAAGTACTTCTAGGTTAAACATCCTCAGATTTTCATATATCTGGACACTCTCCTGACTATTATTGGTATTCACTAATACTTTCCTTTAATTCAGATATCTTATGATGAGCTACAGATGAATAGGAGATATACTTTTGTGATGAAAGATATATAAACTTTAACATCAGATATAGCTGGCTTTAATGTTGCATTTCATTCAAATGTTTCCTATGTGATCATGAGAAATTTACTTACTCTACTGGGTCCTGCCTTTCTTGTTCATAAAATGTGAATAAAAATATCTGACTGCAGGATTATTGCTGACATTAAATGTGGCAGTCTAGGTAAGATTTCTGGCATGCAGCAAGTTAATATTCAGTTCTTTACATTATGTTTACATTCCAGAACTTATTGCATCATTGCAATCTGTGAAGTTATGCAAAATTGTTGAGAAATAGTCCTCCAGACTTGACTTTGAACTCCTACTCTCTTGACAGACATATAAATGACTTTATATTCATTAGAAATGGAGTATAGGCTTGGCGCCTGTGGCTCAGCGGGCTAAGGTGCCAGCCACGTACACCTGAGCTCGTGGGTTCAAATCCAGCCCAGGCCCGCCAAACAACAATGGTGGCTGCAACCAAAAAAAAAAAAAAAAAAAAAAATGGCCGGGCATTGCGGCGGGTGCCTGTAGTCCCAGCTACTTGGGAGGCGGAGGCAGGAGACTCACTTGAGCCCAGGAATTGGAGGTTGATGTGAGCTGTGAGGCCACAGCACTCTACCCAGGGTGACAGCTTGAGGCTCTGTCTCAAAAAAAAAAAAAGAAATGGAGTATAATAGGCTAGTACATTTAGGATAGTAATTTTTGAAAAGGAAACAAATTGCATATTTTAATTCAAGTATTGTGGCAATGTACAGAGTTACATTGCTCACCCAACAGGTAGAAGAGAAACCCAGCTGTCTTTCTTCTGACTGCTATGAGCAGCATAATGAACAATTTTTCAAGAGAATGCAAGTTTCACTGCCTCATAATGATTTGTTGGGGATCACAGTCAAATATTCTTTCTGCCAGGCAGCAGCTCTCACTTAAGCACCTTCATTAGTATTCTACCCTATGTCCGAATAATCTCAGTAGTCTGTTTAAGTGAACAACTACAATGGAGATAGCATAGAGCTTGAATTATAGTGGCTCACATGTAACCAGCATAAAAATGAAGGGTACTGTATGTCAATCTTGTTCAATTCCAGTAGAGAAGGGGGTGCTTCCATAGGCCCAACTGTAGCTTTTGCTGGCCTGGGAAGAGCATAGTGTCAACTCTCTCTTGCTTTAAATTCATGGAGGAAAACTGCAATTATTGGAAATGATATCCCAAGGGAGTGACATTGTAAAAAAGTCCAGAATAAACTTACTGATACCATTGAGTCAGGCTTAGAGAGACATCCAAGAGATGCAACGAAACAAGATCAGAGGAAGCAGTGGGATATAGCAAGCAGTTAAGACTGGCCAAATTCCTTACCTACCTTCACTTATACTTTTATGTAGCTGCATAGTTTTAAATCTCATACATTCCAAGTCCTGTGCACATATGTTTCCTTATTTGCTCTAATAGTGACACTGTAATTATTGCTAATTTTGATTTCTGGATGAGAAAAACAGAGAAGACAGCTCATCGATGGCAAAGAAGAAGTCTAACCTAGAATTCTCTGACACAAAACCCACTACTTCTCTATTATAGAAACAAAAATAGATGGAGTCTAAGTATAGTTAACCTTAATTCTAGTCTTCTGGTTGGATACCTCAATAACATTAATCTTAAACTCAAGACTCCGTCCTACCATTTTCTAGCTGACCAATAAAGTCACTTAAACTTCCTCAGCTTTAATTTAAAACTAAAATTGATAATAGATGTTATTACTAGATTTACTAAATTATGAGGATCCGTTTAGTTAGTAATAAATGTATTCTATGAACTCTCAAATGATTTATTTGGTTTTATAGTACCCTAGATAAACATAGTAGATTGTAAAATTCACTTCTCTTCAAGATGACAGCATTTCACAATAAAGTCTATGTCCTTTGCTGGAATTGTTTCTTGTGTGGTAAATTTAAAGGGACATCTGGATAATGAAGGAATAACTTTTTTTCTAATTAAATTGTCTTTAATATATTTCCACAGATTTTGAGGGCAAGTTTACACTCTTGAAAATTTCATTAATTTGGGCTTAAGCACAGAGGCCAGGAATCATGAGGAATACATTTAATATTTCAATAGCATGTTTTCCTAGAAAAACTTAGAATTATGATGCCTTTAAGTTGTGAGATATAAGTTAGTATCCAGAGAAGTGACTCAGACAAAGGCATAAGGGCCATCTGGGGAGCTGTAGATGTGACCGCAGACTCTTCTCCTGAAAGACTAGAGCTACTGGGCTTAAATAATTATTTAAGCATAATATTATTTTTAGTAGGATCTTATATATCTTATAGGATAATTTATTTACACAGTTCAATGTTTATGTCTGGAAATTTTGTGTTCAAAAATTAATTCCAGAGTTCATAATTAGTGTTGCCTTAGGATGGTCTTGTTATTTTAAGAAAGCTATTTTCCTTAAATTGATTTACAGCAATGATTTTTAAAACGTTCTGTGAAGAATAATTGAGATTCTTCAGAGGAAGAGTTAGACAGAAGATGACAGAGAGGGAGGTGGCTATACTCCAACGTTTTAAACTTCCTCTAGAAATCAGAGTGTTTTTTTTCTTATTTCTTATAGACATTGAGTATCTGTCTAATATGTTAGTTTAGTTTTACCTTCATTTTTTTTCTTTGTTCTGTGACAGTGTATTGCTCTGTCTCCCAGGCTAGAGTGCAGTGGTGTTATCACAACTTCAAACTCCTGGACTCAAGGGATCCTCCAGCTTCAGCCTCCCTTCTGAGTAGCTGGGAGTATAAGTGCAAGCCAACACACCTGGCTAATCTTTCTCTTTTTCTTTCTTTTTTTTTTTTTTTTTGTAGAAATGGGGTCTCGCGTTTGCTCAGGCTTGTCTCGAGTTCCTGGGCTCGGTGGATACTCCTGGCTCTGGCTCCTAGATTGCTGAGATGACAACACCCAGACAGTTTTACCTTATTTTTTAAATATCCAGTTGCTAAAACTAAACAGCGTTAGTGTTTTAAAACTACTGATCTGAAAGAAAACTGTTCTATTTTTCCATGGGAAATGACAGAGAATAGCTTGCGGAGTAATATATTCCTCATTTAACCATGGAGCTTGGTAACCTATCTTATTTACACAAATCATTAGCTTCTTATATGATGAATCAGAATGTGGTAAACACTTTTCAGTAGAAAGTATATGAAGCCATTCAATAGGTCTGTAATTATGCCCAATCCAAATACTCTATTATTTCTAGATGTCAAATTTTGTAATAGATATTTCTCATGCCTTCTATATTCCCCCCGCAGATTTTAATTGTCATTCTTTAGTTCTGCTGCTTTGGTCCTCTTATTTTGAGCTGGAACCTCTTCCCAGAGACCTTAGGAAGCAGCTTTTCCTAGCCTAACATGGTCACTCCACTTGGGACTTGTGATGTAATCATTCACATCATCCTTTCGGTGATCAGTTTTTGTGACCATAGAAATTCTTTCTTTTCTGTGCTCATTAGTATACAGAAAAATTGTATAATTCCATAGGAGATTTAAAAATTTTTTTTTGAATGATTATTTGATGTTTGAATGTTATATATTTTTTCCTGACAGTGGTTATTTCCTACAATTTATAGTATGCATCTAAGCTTAGGAAAAACTTGGATTTTTCTATTTTAATATCACTTTTCTGCCAGAATTTTTACTCATATCTAAAGTTTTAATAGCTACTAAACTCGTCTGAATCATTCAATGTAATTAAGTAGTATAATGGATTAAATATATTTACTCATCAAAAATACATTGCTGTTTCTAGATTTCATGTAAAATGTTATAAATAAGAAATTACATTTGAGTAATAATCTTGCAAAAAGACTTGTGGAATGTTCAAAGGCAAGTATAACCTATATGGAAAGTAGCCCTCTTTTGCCATGTTAACCTGTATATTAGCTTTTCCTCTTATCTCGTCATGCACTGAATCCCTGAAGCAGGTTAAATACCTCTGTTACACTCTATTATGATACCATATACGCCTCTTTGATAGTATCAATTGTAATTCCAATTTTCCATGTACTTTTCTAGAAACATTTAATTACGGTCTATCCCCCTATTTGACTGAGTTCTTGAGGGCCAAGAGTATCACACTTTTTGTTTATCTTTGCATCCTCAATGCCAACCCTCATGCTGGACCTACCAGATTTAAAAAATAAGTATTGAATATATTTGAATAAATACATTAAAATGAATTATTTTCCTCATTTGGAATTATCTGAATCTCAAAGTTTGAAGGATATAAACACTTAGCCATATTACAGACATTTCATTCATATAGAAATCATGGACCTTCCTGTATATCTTCCAAAAGCATAATAAAAAATTTTTAAAAAGTGAGGAATCATTTAAAAATCTTTTGACTTTATGACCTCAGTATTCCTCCTTAAATTTACCATTGACTCCTATCTACTTTGAGAAATACTTTGTTAGAGAATGCCACTAAAAATTTCAAGAAAACTAGAAATTGATGAAGTAAACGTCATCCACATCTCCTACCACCTGAATACAATCATATTCTACTCAGTTTATATTTTGAAACAAAATATTTAGGGAAAGTAGAGAGCTTAAAAGTATCAGGATAGATATGTATTTGATTTTAGTCTACACAAAAAGACATATTAGGCAATTGAGTCAGATTCCTGAAGCAGATTTGAAAAGGCAGGAATTGCTTTGATAGTGGCATAGATCTCCTTAATGGGGCTAATCTCTCCCAAAAGAACTCAGCATGGATCTCCATGCCTTCCATGAAGCAAGAGTCCTCAACAAAGCAAGTCTGTCTCAAACTTATACTTTCCAAAACTCTGAGTTAACTTCCTTTAGTAACAAAGTTAAAGAGGAACATGCACACATCATCCTCAGTATAGATTTCAAGACAGGAGATAAAATACCACCGAACCAGTGGAATAAACAGTCACTAGCAATCAGATCTCCCCAGAAAACAGAGTTTGAGAAAACAGAGAGACACCTGTGCTGTCTTTGGCAAATTGAGGACCTACCCACGCCTTCATTCTAACATATTCACACTTCTCTTATAAGCTGCCATGCAAGTTTTATTTTGAGAAAGAGCAAACACTTCCAAAGGATATGACTACTTTACACTGTCTGATCCATGGTGAATAATAGGCTTTGCGCCTCTATATTATCCAAATGTAGTTACTTTCGGGACCCTAGAAAGTCAGGTGGAAGGATAATAGTCTATTATAAAAGACAAATAATTTATTCCTTAAAACAAGAGATAAAGATGTATCTCCATTAATTGCAGGAGAATTTGAAGTGTTTTGTCCATTCTAAGATTATATGGCCATATTGAGGACTTAGGTTCATATATGCTATTTAATATGAATTATTTGCTTAAAGCTAAAGTATAATATTCTCCTTTAAATAAAATAAAATATATAAGTTGGCATCATTGACAAGTTGGTAACAATGAAAACTTTAAATTTAACACGGTAGATGAAAATCTCTGGAGCCTGGCTTGGCAGTAATGCTCGGGGCGGTCATTGTCCAAAGCTTACCTTTTTTCTGTATTCGTTCCAAATGGGCAAGAGTTTCCTTAATTGGAGTAGCCTCCATACATAAAAAGCTATCTTCACTCCATTTGCTATTGATTTCTAAAGGTCTGACCTCTTATATGTTTTTGAAATCTCAGGTTAAACTTCTTGCCTGAAGGAGAATTGCACCTGGGAATGACATTTCCATTTTCTAAAGTGATGTGACCAAAGCAGCAGAACTAAAATGACCCACGACATTAACCTATGGCTCTCAAGAGGATAACATCATTTACTTGATTTTATAAAAGAAAAAAAATCATGGTTTTATTTTCAATTGACAGGAATAAAAAAAAATGTGGAGTATGTACACTTTCAAAGAGCTCCTCAAAACCTTTCTGGATAGACTATAACAAGGCCAAGGTCACAGAAGTCACTTCTACTCTGTAGCGTCAGTTGCTCAAAGTCATAATTTGTTCCAGTAAAAATTACTTTTCTATTTCAATCAAATTAGAGGAAATGACAGTGAAGAGAAAAGCATTTCATTGCACGCAGTGATATCTAAAGCAGTCAATGAACCAGCAAGTCCTTTGACCCTACCTAATAGTTATCATTTTAGCAGCTTTAACCAATTTGGTCATAATTGCTGAGCAGATAGTTTGTCAAGTAAAGAATTCTTTGGCTGAGACTGTGTAGCTTAATCTTTTATGGCCTAGTCCTATCATGTCTAAAGCTCATTTTGCCATTGCCTAATCTTAATTTTTTTATATTGTATAGAAATTAACTTGTATCCATACATTAATCCTAAAAAGAAAGAAAGCCTGCAAAATTTTATTCCTACTTAACAGATGAAATAAGGGAGAGAAAGGAAACCTATTTTTTTCATTTATCTTTACAGTCTATCTACATGAGTTTCAGTGAAGTATACCTTTATTATATCCTTCTTTATAGCTTAGACTTTTAAATGTTATTTATTGTGCTACAAATCTCAAAGGATAGCTATGTGAGTTAATGGAAATAGTACAGGGTGAGGGCAGAGTAGCGGGCTTGGTGGAGTGTGGGCACCCCACCTCCTTCCTCCCACACCTCCTCCTGTTTCAGACCCACCTCACCTCTCCTCACCTCTTCTCACCCCTCCTCCCTCCACACTCCTGCACATTCCACGGCTTTTCCTATTCAGAACATTTCACTCTTGTTTTTCTCTCTACCTGGAATAGCCTGTTCTCACTCCTTATGTAGCTACCGGCTCTTCATTTCACTCTCCATTTAAATTTTATCTCTAGGAGGTGTGTCGTAGTACATTCTATGTGGGAAATCCCTCTTCTTTTCTAAAATAATGTCCCTTTGGTCTGCCATGGATTAGTCTTCCGCTGGATGTGTGAGTGAATGACTGTATGCAGCGCCTGTGTCCTGGAGAGACTTCCAAGTATAGGCCAGTGAGTTGCAATGAAGGCTGTGCTTTAAAAGATCTGAGGAACTTTAAAACAGCACTGGAGCTGGGGACCCATTAGCTAGAAAACCCCGTAATTGGTCTTGGGGGAGGCCCAGGCATCAGCCTTGTTCAAAAACTCCCCAAATGACTCTAACTCGCATAATAGTTGAAAAGCTTTACCCCTGAACTACAGGAAAGCTCTAGTCAGTATCACTGACCACTGTGTGACCATGACTAGCACAGAGCTAGATGGGTATGACCATCTATGGCAGTGGTTCTCAACCTTCCTAATGCCATGGCCCTTTAATACAGTTCCTGTGGGTCCTGACCCACAGGTTGAGAACTGCTGATCTATGGGATATTAATGTTTAAATTAATGCCTACCTTATCATTGGCATTCTAATGTTCTTTGTTTGTCAAAATACTACTTGTAGATGACAGAAATACTCTCAAGAAGCAATTTTTAAAGTTATAATGAAAAAGGTACTTGAAAGTGTCATAACTCTTTTGGGTTTCAAAGTAAAATATAAATCTTAGTTTTCCTTTCCAGTGATGGAAACAAGGTATTCCCCCCCAGTTCTTACTGAGGAGAATGTTTTAACATTTTAAGAATGTCTGTGCTCATATTCACAAAAGGGGACCATAGGCTGTGTATGAGAGGACATTTCACTTTTCTTACCTATCCATAGATTATTAACACCATCTTAGTATCTCTATCATAGGACAGACATTCCTGTTTATTACAACTATAATTAATGGCTTTAAAATTAAATAGTATTTCTTATTATTGTTATTACCAAAATATATTTATTTTTTGCTGTTTTATTTTAGCACACATATTTTTCAATACTGGTGATTGTCTTACACATCAGGAATGGAACTAGGTAGTAAGCAAGGTATTCAACTTAGTGAAAATTTAATTGGGGGTGACAAAAAATTCATCATGAACAAAATATCAAATGATTTTATAAAGACCATTAAAAATGGCATTCTGACATGCCATTTTAAGCATGTCAGAATGTAAGGCAAAAAGAAAAATATGCACTGCTACATACATATTTCTATATAATTTTCCAAATTTATAACAAAATTTTTCTAGAATTTTATAGTTGGTGAAAAAATATTCATGTAGCATTATTTTATGTAAAATATTTATTTGTAACGAAACAGAATTTGTAATAATTTTACTTCGGCTGAAGCTGATTAAAATTATTTTAGAGTCTTGGTCAAGAGGAATTGTCAAGCACGTTAATAAGCAAAGGAAAAGATTTTGAAGTCTGTTTCCACAGAAGGCAAAGTCAATAAGCAAAGAAAAGATTTTGAAGTTTGTTTCCACAGAAGGTAAAGTCAACAGAATTCCTTTGCCTCAGGCTTCATTCTGGTTTCACAAAGCTCTGTGATGCATATAATATCTTTTGTTTTTATTAACTAATTGAACTGCACCCAAAAAGTAAATGTGTGACATTATTAAATCAAAGTAAAATTCTAGGCAAAAGTTGAAAGTAAGACAAAGATGGTTGTTTGACATTGATAATGAAGATTTGACATTTGTGTGCTTTTAACTGTCACACAATATAGTACCAATATAAATACATGAGCATTATTCAAAATGAATAATAGAATGAGTAATAACTATAAGATGAACACTTTTTTAGTAGTCTGCAAGAGAACATGATCACTCAGAGAATTTTAATAATAGAGTGAAAGGTATGGTTTAATGGCTGGTTATTAACTTGGCCAAAGTTTTAGAAATGCGTAAATTTTAAATAGCAGCAATGGTATTCTCTGATGGCAAACAATACGAACAGAAATAATATCTTAAGCAAAAAGTAAAATTAGACATTACATCCTGAGTTGAGGAAAAAATTCTTTATAAGGAGATTAATTCCCCCTTATAATATGTCAAAGACAGGAAGAGTAATAGTGATTCTCTAATTAGAAATACCCACAGCCAGGTAATAAGCAGCCTTCAGAGTCATGATGTCAATTCTGCCAGAAGTTTGGGAATATTTTATAAGCTATAATAAGAGTAACGATATTAAAGTTAATAATTAAGTTGTCCAAATTATACTGAATGTCAACCTTCATAATAATTGGCAATATTTTATTTTAAAAAATGAGAGAACAGAAGAATAAACCTAAGAGAGAAATTAGAGAAAAGTAAAAGTTTTTTTTTAATATCACTTAATTATCAAAATCTTAATGTATTATTGATAATAAACCTCCCTGCTCCCTCTGAGAATCTGCTAATTAGACAACCACAGAATGAAAAAAATGAAAATTGCTCTGGACAATTTTAGTCATCCTCATCTGGATTACATGGATTCATCTGTGAGATGAAATGCATATATTGTTTCAT
Organism: Arctocebus calabarensis; assembly: GCA_963573935.1. Lineage (NCBI taxonomy): Eukaryota > Metazoa > Chordata > Mammalia > Primates > Lorisidae > Arctocebus > Arctocebus calabarensis. The sequence goes on from CAUYON010044227.1 coordinate 10,437, forward strand.
TGCTCTATAAAGATTTCATGATAACCCCAAATGTGTTCTTAATTGAGCCTTCTGTATATGTTTTCAATCCACTATGTGTTTTATATCTCTTTAGTCATGTGCCTATAAATAAAGCTAACATCTCAAATTAGAAAATAAAAACAACAAAAAGATTTTATGTGACCATCTTTTAAAAAGGGGTATAAAACTGTAAATGGGTTTCACAGCAATTCAGCAAACTGCAAATTACAATGAATAATAAATGAACATGAGGCCCCCTCCATAGGCTGCTTCTCAGCAAGAGGAACGCCTTATACTCATGCTTATAACATCGTTTAACTGTTGTTTCTACATTTTAAATAATGAAGTATTTGATTATTACTAATAAACAATTTATAGTTCTGAATCATGCCTGGAACTGAAAAGTAAACTGTTTTATACTGGGAGATTGTGATCTCTTAAAAAACAAAACCATAGAGCCAGAGGCACAACCAAAAGCTATTAAAGGAGCCGGCCATTAGGTTTCCATCTCACTTTGAAGATTGATTTCAGTAGTGCTAGGAGCATCAGAAAAGCAACTAAAAGCATTTTCTACTTTCTGTTCCTACTGTTTACCCTTGAAGGTTTATTAATGTTCTCTTGCAGCCTTCAGATAGTCCATGGACATGGCAAGAGTGTGCTTCATTATCTGCTATTAGCCTCCAGAACTATACACAATAAAACTTCTTATCAGACTTGAAACATCAGCAAACTTGTTAAATCTTATGGAAAATAGCATTACTTGGGCAGCATCCGTAGCTCAGTACGTAGGGCTCAGCCATATACACTGAGGCTGGTGGGTTCTAACCCGGCCCAGGCCTGCTAAACAACAATGACAACTGCAACAAAAAAATAGCTGGGTTTTGTGGTGGGTGCCTGTAGTCCCAGCTACTTGGGAGGCTGAGGCAAGAAAACTGCTTATGCCCAAGAGTTTGAGGTTGCCATGAGCTCTGACATTACAGCACTCTACAGAGGGCGATATAATGAGTGAGACTCTGTGTGAAAAAAAATAAAAAAGAAAAGAAAAGAAAATAGCATTACTTTACAGAAGCCAGGGAATCTAACCATCAAAGATGAGTTGGTGTGCTGATTGGGGGATTATCAAGAAAATGTGAGCAGTTAGCAGAAGGTGTTTAACATCATAGCAATCAAGAGGCAAAAGTATTTGGGGATAGTTTGAATATTGAACAGTTTTTGTTACTTTAGTCTATTCTGAAAACATCTTCAAAAAGAAGGATTCAAGAGGGACTTTTCCCAACAAATGCAACCAGTATAACATGGTTTCTTGTACCCTCAATGAATCCCCAACAATAAAAAAAA
>CAUYON010044228.1:0-18071 GCA_963573935.1 Arctocebus calabarensis
TTTTCTTCCATTCTAGAGATACTTTGCTAAGGAGAACATGTTCCAGCTCCATCCATGTAAATATGAAAGAGGAAAAGTCACTCTCTTTCTTTAAGGCTGCATAATATTCCATGGTATACATGTACCACAGTTTATTAATCCATTCGTGTATCTGTAACAACGAGAATTATTTATTTTAAATGGCAGGATCCTATTTTATTGCTAAGCATTTTCTTCATGGCTTTTCAGTCACCTTGACCATTTTTTTAGTACCTGATACCTTTTATTCATACATCACATAACTTCTGGTTTTGAATTTTAAAAATCTACACAAATAGAAACGGCCACTAAGGTATTTATTTTGATGAACTGACTATATTTCTGCCGCTGAGGACTAAGTCCTAGATACTTCATACATGGAAATAATCATATAAAAAGCAATCTCACAAGCAGTAAATACTTTCATTGAGGAGAAAACAAGGAAATATTTTCTCAACAAATTTCCCCTAAACAAGAAATAAATGTGTGCAGAAAAGTTAGAATGGAAGAAAAGGCAAAGAGCATGCATTCTAGTGCAAGGATTGCAGAGGGAACAAAGTAAAGATGCAACTAAGAAAAGAATTAACTGAGATTTTCTATTTTTCTTACTTTGGGGCTCTAATCTCAGCTGAGATCAGAAGGAAATTCAGTCTAGCATACTAAAACAAAAGTATATTTTATCTATTTACCAAACAAGAGTTGCAGAAGCTTGTATCCCAGGGAATTCAGCAACGTGGATTAGTAATTAGAATATTCAACTGAAATTAGGGCTGAAAGTTCCTGAAATCTGTATTTTTTAGGACCAGTTTTGATCTTACTGAAAAATAAAAGGAATTATCTCTAGACTTCAACATCTGATTCCATTTCAGACTACCTTCTCTCCGTAACGCATATGTTTCCCGTCAGTTCACACCAGGTCATGTCTGCTTTCCTCCTCACATGTTTGGAACTTGCTTTTTTTCACTAGCAAGGGAGTCCCTCTCTCATCCATACCTCTGGTTTCTTCAAACTAGAATCATCCTTTGATGCTTTTCAGACCTTCGCAGGAACCAAAGATTTTTCCTGAGAGTTCTCTAAACTCTACATTTTATATATATGGATCAAGTTACAGACATTAATATTTCAAGGAATCTTCATGATGAAATAAATATTAAGAAGGTATGGGTAAGACAACAGCCATAATTACTTGACCAGACAATCCTCTTTTGTAATGGTTCTCAAAGTGTGGCGTGTGGATTAACAGAAACAGAATCAGCATCATGTGGGAACTTGTAAAAAATGCAGATTCCAGGCCCTACCCAGACCACTAAGGGAGAAACTTAGGGGCAAGGCAATGGAAAGTTAAAGAAAAGTGAGGTGATTTGTATGCGTACTAAAATGTGAGAACCACTGTTCTTTTGTATCCTAACCAAATACAGTAGAATCTCTGTAAATTGACCACCCAAGGGACTGTAACAAACTGTCCAACATACGGAGGTGGTCAACATAAGGAACTCGGCTACTAGCCTGATACCTACACACAGTGCATGTGCTGGCTCCAAAAATTAGGTCACCTGAAGGAGGTGGTCAATGGAAGTTCTACTGGTTAGTGCTAAAAACACAATTTTTCCCAGTTAGGGAAAGCAATTTTTTTTTTTATTATTGTTGAGGATTCATTGAGGATATACAGAACCAATTTTTTGAGTAGGCCAACAAAGATTTTATTATTTTCAGAACTACTTAAGCTTCTCTTTATCCAAAGGTTCTAGTTAACACTTACCAGCTTCCTCCCAAGGTTCAACGCTGTTGCATTGAGTTCACTATATGAGAATAAGGGACGTTGGCAGGATAGCATGGGACACCCGAGCCCCAGATGCAATTGTAGAAATTAGTCACGTCAGCACCTCCCAGTCCCCAAATCTTGCCCCCACGGCTGTCTATCTTTTTATAACTGACTTCTCTCACATCGTTTTGTTTTTTTTTTCCTCAGATACCTTTATCAATGAATGTGTCAACCTTTCTGGCATACGACCAGCCCACAATAAGTTACTGTGGGGTGCATCATGAACTTCTCTCTCATAAGTCCTTTGAGACGAATGCACAGGAAGATCCGCTGGAAACACACCTAGAGACTGAGCTGGATCTGAGCACAATCACAGCAGCTGGCCGAATCAGTGACCATAAACAGCAGCTAGCTTAACTGAGCTCGTTGGTAGCCAAGGATCGCTACCAAAGTTTGTAACCTCAAGGACAACACGAGGAAGATTCATTCATTGTGGACTCTAACAACAAAACAAAACAAAAAACAACAAATTCCCTGTCCAAATAAAAAATCCAAGATTAATTCATGAAATAAAGAAGACATGAATTGTTTTAAGTCTACACTTTGTAATTAGCTAAGTTGTGCAGTATTTTTTTGACTTAAACAGAGTATGACCCTGAAAAAAAAAAAGAATCTTTTTTTCAAAACTCATCCTACCTACCTGTAAAAACTGTACAGAGCTAATGTATTTTTCATATTGTAAATTTTCAATTATAGAAACAACTGGTCTATACAGTACCATAATTTAATTACACTTTACTTTACAAACTTTATGCATTTCAGTTTCTAAAATTTCAAATTAACAAAAATTATTTCTTGTGTTATTCAGAGTTACTCAGTTTTGTAGGGACTGTTTTGTTACTGCTTTTGTGCCCAGAGACCTTGACTCTAAAATTCTGTGCTGTAAAAAACATGCACGATTTTTATGATGCTTACTGCGTAGAATTTTATCTACTTGTTCCAGAAATAATACATTAACCAAAAAGGATTTAATTGTTCAGAATTGTAAGAGATTCTTCAATTACACGGACAGGTTTTTCTTATAAATGGGAATCAAAGATTTTTTTTTTTTTTAACAATTCTTCTCAGACTTAACTGTTGCCTTGAATTACAGCCTAGTTTCGAAGCAGTGAAATGCAATGATAAAGAGGGATATTTTAACAAAGTATTTCCGAATGAATGACTCATTATTTCATTCTTTTGAGCAACCATTGTCAAAGGTGGGGGGAAGAATGGACAAAACATCACTGGAAACAAAGGCCGTAACCACAGCAACAGACTTCCATACACTTAAAAGGTGCCGCTGCCACTGACAAAGAAAAACTTTGGTTAAATCTCATTCTTTTCAGGCCAAGGTGGGAGGATAGAGCATAATAATTTGTACATTAGCATTTTTTTCCTAATTAACCCAAAGTGGTTTACCTAAAAATAACCATCAGTCAATGCAAAATGTGTCTGGCTCTTCAGACAAGTTTTCATTTAGAACTGTGAGATTATATTTTGGGAACATTTCAAAGGATATATATGAAATTTTTTCTATTGCGTGCTACACTGATTCTCTCCTGAGGGAGAACTTTAAACATCTATAGCTCATTCAAAATAAATATGAGCATGATGGAGGACTTTATCATTCAATTAGACTATAAACTATGTTCTAAATTGTTTATATTGCCGTCCATAGTGGAATTCACCTGCAAATTATCGAGAAATAACTCAGTGTAATTTGACACCAGTCCAGCTCATCTATTGATTATGCAATTGTATTATAAAGTTAATACAAATCAAATTAAGAAAATCTGACTTTTCAGAAGGTGTAATCATCAAATTATTTCTGTTGTTTGATTGACATAGGTTATTGTTTGAAAATACTGTTACTTCATGGTAATCGTGCATTCTTCTTGGTCTTTTTTTTAAATATAAAACCGCAAGTTTCAATTACTGTTTCACTAGGAGAAGCGCTTTTTATACAGTTATTTTATATTCATGACATAAAATAATAGATCAAGAATATATCAATCTACTGGGTCAAACACACTCAAAAACAATGAGGAAAAAATTGTGAAAAGCAATGTCAAACTTTTAAGTTTTTTATCTCTTCCAAAGAAATTATATCTACAAAAGTCTAGTTTTATTCTAGTTTATTGCAACAGATTTAAAAGCAGCTTCAAGAAGAATCAACTTCCAAATTGTAGAGCAAATTTTTGTTGAAAATATGCAAAGTCAGAAAGGAAAAAAGATGTAAATGTTGAAAAAAGCAAACTCTATTACTAATTTAAATGAATATAAACATCACATAATACTTGTGCCAACTATTTACCATCCCAGATTTTGTAACATATTTTGCATAAATTATTTGCTATTCAAAAATTTTTATCATTTTAAGTCTAATTTTAATCTTTTTTTCCCAATTTGTAATTTATTTGCATTGTTTTAGTCTATGAATATTCTTAATCCTCTACTTGAGATTTCACTTTGCACAGTAAGCAAAGTTATTGTAGGCTTCAAATCTATAATTTGTGGGTGTAAAATCAAATGCAAAATTTTATTTATTATGTAAACCAAAATGTCACTTGCCATTTTTCTCATTAGAAATTGTCCTTGCAAAGATACAAAAAAAGAGAATTCATGTTTGTAAATAAGTGCTTTAAATCTCTATACAGACACTTTCAAATTGATAAATGATTTTTGGAAATTTTAAGATTCAAAGTAACCTTACAAATATATGCTGATTTCCTGAAGCAAATCATTTTCTTTCTTAAAAATTTTAAGTTTATCTAAAGTGGACAACTATAAATATAGCAATTATCTGGGAAGGAGCCATAGGTCTGTGCATCCAAGACACTAAGCTACCCTAAGAATAATGACCTAAGAAGTTGGAGATTTCTTATATTTCAAATTAAATCAAAAGGAACTTTAATGAGAAAAAAACCTACTGGGTTATTTGTTTGCTTAATTTTTATTTTGCCACATTCAGTTGGGGTTGGGGGTGGTGAAAACTTGTTAAAAAGATTGTGCCTGGAATCTCTGTCACACATTTGCCATTTATATCAGTTTATGTATAAAACTTGTGTTTCTAACCTATCTTTTCAGCATTCAATAATCTCCCATTTCCTCCCTCTAATTACTCACCCCATATCTATTGATTTCTTATTTAAACAGCTAAAATGTTTACTTGTGTTTTGAGTTGAAAAATGAAAATTTTGACCCAGCATGATTGCAACAGCAGCCACAGCAACAATAAAGTTATGCAGCTTTTTAAGGTTTACAAACCACATTCTACACAAATTATCTCATTTTGTCTTCATAACAAGCCTAGGAAGACACAGTAATCTCAAAGAAGTTGAGCCCTCACCCAGAACACAATTGGCACTATTGATCCATTCTCAAAACTTACAGGCTGTTAGTCTTTTGGCTATACTAAAATCTTTCTCTCTCTGATCAATACCAGGTAACTTCCTGAGAGAGTGGATAAGATAAAAAGAAAAAAAAATGTTTGACAAGTTGTTTAGTAATCTCTACTTCCATTCCACTACTTGTATAATATGTGGGCTAAATGAACTCTTTCTGTGTGCTGCTCTGGACTCTCACATTAAAACTATTCAAAAAATATGGCAAATCACATATTTCTTCACATGCAAGATCATTTGTAAATGTGCAGAACAGTTCCTCCCAAGATGCAGAATGTAGACCCTAAGATGCAGACATAAAATCAAGAAGCACAAGGAGAGATACCAAAGACTTTCTAAATTGAGACTGCATAATTATGAGAGCCACAGTGTAGGGTTAAAAATTTAGAGCTAATGGTGAACCCTTGTGTAAAATTATTTCCTTTTTTCCTTTCTTTTGTTTTGGCAAGATTTACTGAATCATAATTTTTTTCCCTATCAGAGAATAATTTTCTTAATTTTCTCAAAAATAAAATATAATTTATATACACTGACTAATACAGATGCTGAAACAAATGCTAACATGCAAATAATCTATTCTACTGATCAACTCATTTTTGCCTAGTCTCTTTCCGCAGTCCTTGCTGAATGTTCTAGAAAATCACAAAACTGTACAGATTTTTAGTATAAATTATATTTTTAGAAGGAAAGAAAACTCGCCCAAATTTAGCATTCAAGACTAATGACATAATCCTAATTTGAACTCAGATCTGTCTGACTCCATACATTGCTTAAAAACAGAAAAATCTTTTTGCAAAAATATTTTCCAAGATATAACCACTGAAATATATTTGGTTTTGACTGTTCCTGACTGGAAGACAGATATCATCTTTCAAATTAAACATTCAAAGTAAGTAAAGATACTGAAAGCATGAAAACATAGGCCTGATGTACTGTGAGGAAACTGTCAGAAGGAAAATCAGATGTTCTGGGTTCGATGGAAGCCTGGGATACCAGAATGAATGGGACTGGCAGATAGTTGGTCTCAGGGGAGAGCAAAATCTCCAGAGTAAATATAATAACGTCTTATTTGAAATAGTTCTTAACAGTTTATCATGCTAGGTTATGGTACAATAATCTCAGAAAATATAAAATGTCTCAAGGTCCAGAGGAATTGGTCTTGCAAGTAAGAACCTTGCTCCCATGACTTTTTCAGTTCTCAATAGCTGTCCCTAAATAGAGAGATGCCAAGGGGGAAGAATCCAGGATCAATGCTTTCAAAATCCTTAAAGTTTAGAAGGACAGTCAACAATTGTGCTTCATTTTACCATCAGCTGTAATGGGGAAGAAACATATGAAACTTTAAAACACACTAGAATGGTGATGGGTTATTCTTCAAGGTCTCCTGTATGTGACTTCATCGTGAGCTTGGAGGCAGCTTATATTTAACTGTTTTAATTTATGAAGTTCATTGATTATTTACCTTTTTTGAAGGACATTGATCTTAAAGCAACAGAGTGCCTCGGCCGTATAGAACTTAGAGATCTCCAGAGTTTCTTCCTCCTCTCTCTTATTTATAAATTTTGTTTTATATGATTATTTGTCATCCTGAAAAGCTGAGTAAAAATTTATTTTGTGTAAATCAAATACTATTTCAAATGCATCAAGAGACTTTGTGATAAAGGATCCTTAAAATTCTTTGTTTTCTAATCTGAAACGTTACCTGCTAATTTATCTTCTGTAAATTAATTTCCGTATACTTTGTACTATGTGATGCAGCACACTTGTTTTGTGTGGCCTTGAAGGTTCTTGGAGGCAGACTTTGCCTCAGACTATATAAAATGAAGGGCTGACTCCAGATTTTGAGTTGGCCTATATGAGTGATCAGTTTCAGTGTTGTCTACTTACTGACTTTATGTGGATTGATGTGAAAAAGAGTAGTAAGATAACATGAATAGATAAAGTTGATAGTTAATTTTTTCTATTTATTTGGTTTTTTTTTTTTTTTTGCCACCTATTATATCTTCAAAGTTACTAGGAAGTTAAGATGACTCCAGATCTCTTGGGTCAATTCTAGATTTATGGAATCAGAATATCTGGAATGAATCCCCAAATATGCATTGCTAACACATTACTCAGGTAATTCTAATGCATGCTAAGTTTTGCAAAATATTGCTCAAATGAATTTACTTTTAACAAGTCATTGAACGGCTTTTCTTCCTATCTAAAATTATTAATTCTTGTGCTTTTCTATACTAATGTGAAAAATGTTTTTCTCGAGGACAGAAATCCAAACAAAGGACAACTATACATAAAATGCTCACATTGTTTTCTGACAGACTGTGTTGTTTGAGATTTTGCTCCCTATTCACTCTTTCCACAGGCATATGTGAATACAGTCTTAGCAAATGGATTAGTTACTTAACTCGTTAGTTGTTCCCCCAGATAGTAACATAACAGCTGGAAAGTTAGAGGTGGCAGAGAGGCAGGAATTAATATATAACATACCAGGTACTCTGATCTCCCCTCATCACATTCGTAAACCATGTAGGAAGTATAACCATCATTTTAAAGAAGAGGAAAATAAACACCATGGGAGTTAAATGACTTGCCATACAGTAAAACTCATACAGTAGAGTTGAGGATTCAAATACAGATTTGCCAGACTAGTAGGCTCCCATGATCCCATAGCACATTTTCAAAAATGAGAAAAGACTGTGACCAATATACTTAACGTATATTTTAAGGGGGGTGGAGAGAGCAGAAAAACAATATTCCTTTCTATTTCCAAATAGAAAAATTTTGAAAATCGTTTCCTACTACAGAGATTTCCTTCAAAGTCCACATTAGCAACTTAAAGGAAAGAAATATCCATTACTTTCTGGAAGTTTTGTACAAGGTTTTTGTACAAGGTTTCCTAAAAAAGAGTGGACATTTGGTTTTGTTTTTTTTTTTTTTTTTGTAGAGACAGAGTCTCTATCGCCCTGGGTAGAGTGCCGTGGCGTCACACTGCTCACAGCAACCTCCAGCTCTTGGGCTCAAGAGATTCTCTTGCCTCAGCCTCCCGAGTAGCTGGGACTACAGGCGCCCGCCACAGCGCCCGGCTATTTTTTTTGTTTTGCAGTTCGGCCGAGGCCGGGCTTGAACCCGCCACCTTCGGTATATGGGGCCGGCGCCTTACTCGCTGAGCCACAGGAGCCGCCCTATTCATTTTTTTTAATGGCTGAGCACTATTGCACAGTAAACACATAACACAATTTGTTAATAATTCATTTGTTAATAATCCGTGAAGTGTTGGCCCTTTGGGATATTTGCAATTGTGAATTGTGCTGCAACAAATACTGGAGGGCCAGTGTCTTATTGATAAAATGACTTCTTTTGGGTAGACCAGTAGTGGGATTGCTGGATTGAATTGTAGATCTACTTTTAGCTCTTTGAGGAATCTCTATACTATTTTCCATAGAAGGTATACTAATTTGCAGTCCCACTAATAGCGAATAAGCACTGTTTTCTCTCTGAATCCACTCCCCACATCTACTGTTTTCAGACTGCTTTTTTTTTTTTTTTTGAGACAGAACCTCAAGCTGTCACCCTAGGTAGAGTGCTGCAGCATCACAGCTCACAGCAACCTCCAATTCCTGGGCTTAAGCAATTCTCTTGCCTCAGCCTTCCAAGGAGCTGGGACTATAGCCGCCACAACACCTGGCTATTTTTTGGTTATAGTTGTCATTGTTGTTTGGCAGGCCCAAGCTGGATTAGAACACGCCAGCTCTGGTGTATGTGGCTGGTGCCTTAGCCGCTTGAGCTAGAGGGGGCTAAGCCATGTTTTTGAACTTTTTAAGAAAAACCATTCTGACATGAATAGGGGATAGCTCATTGTGGTTTTAATATGCATTTCCCTGATGACTAGTGATGTTGAGCATTTTTCATATGTTTTGTTAGTCATTTTTTTACCTTCCTTTGAAAAATTCCATTCATGTCTTTTGCCCACTTTCAATGGGGTTGTTTAGTTTTTTTCTTGCTGATTTCTTACTTAATGGTACTAAATATTAGCCCCATATTGGACATGTAGTTTGTGAATATTTTCTCCTATTCTGTTGGTCTATTCTATTACTCTGTTGATTATTTCCTTCACTGTGCAAAGCTTTCTAAATTAATAAAGTCCCATTTTTTAAAATTTTGTTGTTGCTGTAATTACTATTAGATTCTTAGTCATAAATTCTTTGCCTAGACCAATATGAAGAAGAGCTTTCCCTGCATTTTCTTCTAAAATTCTTGTGGTTTCCTTACAGTTAAGCCTTTTGTCTAACTTGAATTAATTCTTGTGAGTAGTGAGAGATCAGTGTCCTGGTCCATTCTTCTCGGTGTGGCTGTCAGAGTTTCCCCGGACCACCAAGTGGACAAGGCTTCTTTTCACCACTATATGTTGTTGTCTGCTTTATCAAAGACCAATTGGCTGTAGGTCTATATCTGAGTTTAATATCTGAGTTCTTTATTGTGTTACACTGGTCTACGTCCCAATTTTTGCACTATTGTCATACTGTTTTGGTCACTTTAGCCTCATAGTATAGTCTGAAGTCTGGAAATGTGAGGCCTCCAGATTTACTTTTTGCTTAAGATAAGCTTGCTTTGGCTACTTGAAGTTCTAAACAAAAGCATAAAATTATTTTTTTCTAAATGCATAATATGTCATTGACATTTTGATGGGGATTGCATTGAATCTGTAAATCACTTTAGATAGTATGGACATTTAAACAATGATGGTCCCTTGGTCCATGAATGTGGTATCTCTCTCCATTTGTTTGTATTATCTGCAATGTCTTTCCTCAGAGTTTCATAGTTCTCCTTGTAGAAATCATTCACCTTCTTGGTTACGTATGTTCCCATATATTTTATTCTCTTTATAGCTATTGTGAATGGTGCTGAGTCTTTGACTTGAGTCTCAGCTTGACTGTTAATGGTATATAGAAATACTACTGATTTTTGTACTTTGATTTTTTTTTAATTTGAAATTCTGCTGAATTTATTTATCAATTCCAGCAGCTTTTTGGTGGAATTTGGGTTTTTCAGATCCAGGATTCATATTGTAAGCAGAAAAGGACACTTTGACTGCCTCTTTTCTTATTTGCATACCCTTTGTTTCTTTCTCTTGCCTGATTGCTCTAGCTAAGACTTCTAGAACTGAGTTGAATAGAGGTGGTGATTGTGAGCTCCCTTGTCTTGTACCAGTTCTTAGGGGAATGCTTTCAACTTTTCCCCCATTCAGTATAATGGGTGTGGGTTTGTGATATGTTCTTTCTAGGCCTAGTTTGTGGAGAGTTTTATCATTAAAGGATGCTAGATTTTGTCTTATTCTTTTTCTGCATCTATTGAGAAAATTGTGTGGCCTTTGTTTCTACTTCTGTTTGTGTGATGAATCACATACGTTGATTTGCAAATATTGAACCATCCTTGCATCCCTGGGATGAAGCCCACTTCATCATGTATTAATTTTTTGATATGATATTGAACTCCATTTCCTAGCATTTTATTGACAATTTTGGCATCTATATTCATAAGGGATATTAGACTGTAAGTTTGTTGTGTGCTTTCCTTGCTTTGGCATCACAGTGATAGTGGCTTCATAGAATGAGTTGAGGGTAATTACCTCCTTCTCAAAGTTATAGAATAATTTCTATAGTATGGGTAATAAGTTCTTCTTTGTAAGTCTGGTAGAATTTGAATATGAATCTATCTGGACCAGGGCTTTGTTATTGTTGTTGTTGTTCTCAGAAGACTGATTAGTATTGGTTAGATCACATTGCTCAGTATTGGTCTATTCAGAAGTTCTGTTTCTTTCTGAATGAGTCCTAACAGATTGTGTGTTTTCAGGAATTTGTCTATTTTCTCTACATTTTCTAGTTTATGTGTGTAGATATTAGTATTCAGGGATAATGTTTTGTATTTCTGTGCTGTCAGTTGTAATATCTCCTTTTTCATTTCTGTTTGAGTTTATTTGGGTCCTTTCTATTCTATTCCTGGTTCACCCAGCAAAAAGTCTACCAATTTTGCTTATTTTTTCAAGGAACCACCTTGAAAAAAATTTTTTGCTGATCTTTTTGTATTCATTTTTTTGCTGATCTTTTGTATTTTTTGTTTTATATTTCATATAATTCTGTTCCAATATTCGTTATTGTTTTCTTCTTCTTTTGGGATTGGTTTGCTCTTCCTTTTGTAGATTCTTGAAATGGGATATTAAGTTGTTTATCATTTTTCTGACTTTTTAATGTGGGCATTTAAGGCTATGAATTTTCCCTTTAAAAATGCTTTTGGTATGAATTCTGGGAAGATGGCTGATGGTAGCAACCCTCCGCAGAGGCTCCTAACCAGAGGGAGAAAAACTGGACAGAATCAGATTCTATGAAGCCAAGGTGGAGAACTTAGCCAAGAAAGAAGTTCAGCAAGCCGTAATTCCAAGGAAGAGATTCAAGAAAACAAATTACAGGTACAAAGCCTGTTGACTAGAGGATGGGAGACCCCTCCCTCAAGCAGGAGGCCCACCACAGGCTATCTACAAGCAGAGAACAAAAGACCTCTCATTTTATCTGGCTGGAGAGGACCACTAAACTCTAGGTCTCTTTCTCCAGGGAAGTTTCACTTATAAACTTAGATACCACTCTGCCAGGCAAAAAATTGAATAGATATTTCCACCCCCAAGTCCAAAGTCCCAGTCTACCCTTCCCCACTTGCATGGTGGTCTGAAGCTCTGCTCCCTGCAGAGCACAGAGTGTTTGATTTTTTCCTGAGAGATCTGTGCATAGAGTGGACTGCCAACCATCAGGATGCAATTTGTGACTAACGGGGAAGAAAGGGACACTTAGTGGGAGGAGGAGCAGTCCCCTGGTTATGACTATGCATGGCCAGTGGTGGTGTTGACCCTCGGTTTGGGCTGTGTCTGGCGCGCAGAACTGCTGGCTCAGATAGCACCCACAACAGGAGAGTTCCTTTGCCCATATGGACTGAATTCAGCAGGCAGGGCTGATCCCCAGCCCCTGCTGGGCCTGTGAGCAGAGGCTTACCAGTTATGGACTGAAACCTGAGGGAAGGGCATGGTCCTCTGACTCCAACAGAACCCTGGAGCAGAAGCTTGCTGGGTGTGACCCAAGACCTGAGGGCAAGGCCCTGCTACCCTATCTCCAGTGGGGCCACTGATCAGAGGCTTACTGGGTGAGGACTGAGACCTGAGGGTGGGGCATGGTGCCCTGACTCCAATACAGCCTGAGAACAGAGTCTTGCCAGGAAGTGGACTAAGACTGGCAGGTGGGGGCATTGTTTCCTTACTCCAAGTGGTCTGGCAAGCAAAGGCTTGCTGGGTGTGGATTGAGACCAGTGGGTGAGGGAGTGACCCCTGGCTCCAACTGGGCCTATGAGCAGAGAAGAGGACTACAGTATGGACTGAATCTTGTGGGCAGGAGTGTTGCTCCCTGACTCCACTTGTGCTGTAGGAGACCATCAAATCCCTCTCTGTTGAGCAGGGTTTACACTGCCTTAGCCAATTTAATTGGAACATGTGTCTGGAGTTGTCCACTCAGGGACATTGTGAGGTTGACCTTCAAAGTTCTATAATGGAAAAGAACTGAAGGGTTGGGGTTGGGTACTGCAGGTGTTTGTATCTCATCACATCTGAAATTTAAACATAACACTGTGGAGTCTTAGGCCAGCGGAGATGTTGGCAGATATCAGAACAGAGTTAGCTTGTGCTATCTCACCAAGAAGATCCTCAGAGTCTCTGTTCAAAACTCTGAAAGGGGCCTTTCTAAGTTTATAGGAGATAAGCCACAATTACAAAGCCTAGCACATTGGTAAGGAGCTGCCTCTACTACCTGGGAATCCCAATTCTATTTCAACCTACCAGTTGTAATAACCAAACGGTGGAAAATAAACATAGTGCAGATGCAACAGAAGAACGCTGGCAACATGAATAACCAGAGTAGATCAACCCCCCCACCTCAGAAATGACAAAGGAGGTACACCGGAAGATACCATGCATAGGCAAATGGTTGCAATGGCAGAATATGGATTGCAAATAAGATAAATAGAAAGGAAGAAAAGATAGAAATTGATTTCCAAAGAGTAGTTCTAAAGTTGTCTCAAGAAACTAATAAATTCAAAGCCTAAGTAACCAAAGATATGGATATAATGAGAAAAGAGATAGCAGAGCTCGAGGAAATGAAAAAGTTAGTTGAGGAGCTCCAAAGCACAGTAGAGTATCTCAATAATAGAGTTGACCAGGCAGAAGAAAGGATCTCTGAAACCAAAGACAAAGCTTTTGAATGTTCCCAAACACTCAAAGAGGCAGACAAATGGAGAGTAAAAACATTACTCCCTGAGAGAGTTGTGGGATCACTCCAAAAGATTAAACATTCATCTTATAGGAATTTCCAAAGAAGAGGATGGTCCTAAAGGTACAGATGCTCTACTCCAAGAGATTTTGTAGGAGAATTTCCCAAGCATTGCAAGAGATACAGAACTTCAGATAGCATATAGCTTCAGGACTCCAGCAAAGGGAGAAATATCAGAATGACTGCAGACCTCTTAGCCAAAATGTTTTAAGCCAGAAGAGAATGGTCATCAACCTTCAATCTCCTAAAACAAAACAGCTTCCAGCCCAGGATCCCATATCCAGCTAAACTGAGTTTAATTTGTGGTGGAGAAATGAAATACTTTAATGATACACACAATGAATAAATTTGGAATAACTAAACCACCTCTCCAGGATATTCTCAGACCCATGCTCCTCCATTGGAGGTGCAATGCTCTACCTTCAAAGTAACTCACCCAGAATTTTTTCAACAAAACCCAACTTCCACAGTGGTGAAAGGATTAAAAATGTCCACTAGACATCTGAAAATCATGACACCCCAAACACAACCAGGTTTATCAATTCTCTCAATGAATATGAATGGTTTAAATTGTCCTCTAAAGAGGCACAAGCTGGATGACTGGATACATAAGCTCATACTGGATATCTATGGTATCCAAGAATCTCATCTTACCTTAAAGGATAAAAATACACTCAGGGCGAAGGGATGAACTTCTATAATACAGGCAAATGAAAACCAGAAAAAAATCAGGGGTTGCAATTTTACTTGCAGATACAATTGGCTTTAAACCAACAAAGGTAAAGAAAGATAAAAATGGTCACTACATATATGCCAAAGGAAACACCCAACATGAGGAGATGTTGATGATTAACATTTATGCACCCTACCAGAATGCTCCTCAATTTATAAAGCAAACCCTAATGGATTTTATCAACTTGCCATCTCCCTGCACTATAATAGTAGGAGATTTTAACACCCCTTTGACATTTTTGGATAGATCCTCCAAGAAGAAACTAAACAAAGAAATATTAAACCTAAACCTAACTCCAGAAGAAATGGACTTCGCAGACATCTATAAAACATTTTGTCCTAATTTAAAACTGAATACATATTCTTCTTATCAGCCCATGGATCATCCTCCAAAATGGATCATAACCTAGGACACAAGTCTAAACTCAGCAAATTTAAAAATATAGAAATTATTTCTTAAATCTTCTTAGAA
The DNA here is from genome assembly GCA_963573935.1 of Arctocebus calabarensis. Taxonomy (NCBI): domain Eukaryota; kingdom Metazoa; phylum Chordata; class Mammalia; order Primates; family Lorisidae; genus Arctocebus; species Arctocebus calabarensis. The sequence goes on from CAUYON010044228.1 coordinate 14,791, forward strand.
CACCATGGAATACAAGTTGAACTCAACAGCAACGGCAATCTTCATACTCAAACAAAGCCATGGAAACTCAATAATTTTATCCCTGAGTGAAAGCTGGGTCAAAGATGAGATTAAGAAAGAAATCACCAAATTTTTGGAACAAAATGATAATGAGGACACAAATTATCAAAACCTGTGTGATAGTGCAAAGGCAGTCCTAAGAGGAAAATTTATAGCATAGGAAGCCTTCATCAAGAAAACAGGAAGAGAAGAAGCCAACAACTTAATGGATCATCTCCATTGGAAGATGGAAAAGGAAAGAACACTCAACCCCAAACAGGAAAAGGAAGAACACTGCAACCCTAAACCCAGCAGAAGAAAAGAAATAACCAAAATTAGGGCAGAAGTAAATGAAATTGAAAACAAAAGAATCATTCAGAAGATCAATGAAACAAAAAGTTGGTTTTTCGAAAAGATTAACAAAATTGGTAAACCTTTGGCCAATCTAACCAGAAATAGAAAAGTAAAATCTCTGATATCATCTATCAGAAACAATAAAGGAGAAATAGCAACAGACACTTCAGAAGTTCAAAAAAAATCCTCAATGATTACTATAAAAATCACTAGTCACAGAAATATGAAAGTCTGAAGGAAATGGGCCAATACAAGAAGCATGCCACCTTTCTACACTCAACCAGAAAGAATGAGATATCATGAATAGACATATTAATCACTGAAATAGCATCAACAATACAAAATCTCCCTAAAAAGAAAAGTCTGGGACCAGATGGCTTCACATCCGAATTCTATCAAATCTTTCAAGAGGAACTAGTAGCTATATTATACAACCTTTTCCAAAGCATAGAAAAGGAAGGAATACTTTCCAACACATTCTGTGAAGCAAATATCTCCCTGGTCCCCAAACTAGGAAAGGATCCAACAAATAAAGAAAATTATAGACAAATATCATTAATGAATATTGATGCAAAAATATTCAATAAGATCTTAGCAAACAGAATTCAACAAAGCATCAAAAAAATTATACACCATGATAAAGTTGACTTCACTCCAGGGTTACAGAGTTGGCTCAACATATGCAAATCTATAAATATCATACATCACATCAATAAAATAAAAAACAAGGACCATATGATTCTCTCAATTGATGCAGAAAAAGCCTTTGATAATATCCAGCATCCTGGCTCGGCGCCTGTGGCTCAACAGGCTAAGGCGCCAGCCACATACACCTGAGCTGATGGGTTCCAATCCAGCCCAGGCCTGCCAAACAACAATGATGGCTGCAATCTAAAAATGGCCAGGCATTGTGGTGGGCACCTGTAGTCCCAGCTACTTGGGAGGCAGAGACAGGAGACTTGTTTGAGCCCAGGAATTGGAGGTTGCTGTGAGCTGTGATGCCACAGCATTCTACCCAATGTGAAAGATTGAGGCTCTGTCTCAAAAAACAAACAAACAAACAACCACAAAAAAAATCCAGCATCCTTTCATGATCAGAATTCTTAATAAAATAGGCATAGAAGGGACATTTCTTAAGCTTATAGAGGCCATCAACAGTAAACCCACAGACAATATCATATTGAATGATGTAAAATTAAAAATATTTCCACTTAGATTAGGAACAAGGCAAGGATGCTCACTGTCTCCACTGCTATTCATCATAGTAACTGAAGTCTTAGCCATAGTGATCAGGCAAGAGAAGGTGTTCAAGGGTATCCAGATAGGGTTAAAGGAGATCAAACTCTCATTCTTCACAGATATGATCTTTTACCTGGAAAATCCCAGGGACTTGACTTCAAAACTCTTAGAAGTGATCAAGGAATACAGCAGCATGTCAGGATACAAAATCAATGTTACAAAATCAGTAGCTTTTATATATGTCAACAATAATCAAGCTGACAATATAGTCAAAGACTCTATTCCTTTTACAGTAGTGCCAAAGAAGATGAAGTATTGGGAAATTGCCTAACAAACGATGTTAAAGATCTCTATAAAGATAACTATGAAACTCTGAGAAAAGAAACAGCTGAAAATGTTAACAAATGGAAAAACATGCCATGCTCATGGCTGAGAAGAATCAACATTGTTGAAATGTCCATATTGCCCAAAGCAATCTACAGATTACATGCAATCCCTATTAAAGCACCATTTTCATACTTTGAAGAACTGGAAAAAATAGTACTTCTTTTCATATGCAATCAGAAAAAACCTCAAATAGGAAATACATTACTCAGAAATAAAAAAAATCAGGAGGTATCATGTTACCAGACTTTAGGCAAAACAGCATAGTACTGGCAGAAAAACAGAGAGGTAGATTCATGGAACAGAATAGAGAACCAAGAAATGAACCCAACTACTTATTGTCCTTTGATCTTCAACAAGCCTATCAAAAATATTCAGTGAGGGAAAGACTACCTATTTAATAAATGGTTCTAGGGGAACTGGCTGGTGGCCTATAGGAGACTGAAACTGGACCCCCGTCTTTCACTATTAACAAAAATTGATTCTCACTGGATAAAATATTTAAACTTGAGACTATAAAAATACTAGAAGAGAGTATGGGGAAAAAACTTGAAGAAATTGGCCTGGGAGAATATTTTATGAGGAAGACCCCTCAGGCAATTGAAGCAACATGAAAAATACATTACTGGGATCTGATCAAACTAAAAAGCTTTTGCACAGCCAAGAACACAGTAAGTAAAGCAAACAGACAACCTTCAGAATGGGAGAAGATTTTTGCAGGTTATGCTTCCAACAAAGAAGTGATAACTAGAATCCACAGAAAACTCAAACAAATCAATAAGAAAAGAACAAATAACCCCATTTCTATGTGGGCAAGAGACTTGAACAGAAACTTCTCTGATGAAGACAGGCGCATGGCCTACAAACACATGAAAAAAATGCTCATCATCCTTAATCATCAGAGAAATGCAAATCAAAACCACTTTGAGATATCATCTAACTCCAGTAAGATGAGCCCACATCACAAAATCCCAAAACTACAGATGTTGGTGTGGATGCAGAGAAAAGGGAACCCTTCTACACTGCTGGTGGAAATGCAAGCTAATATGACCTTTTTGGAAAGAAGTTTGGAGAACACTCAAGGAACTATAAGTAGACGTGCTGTTCAATCCTACAATTCTTCTGCTAGTTATATACCCAGATGATCAAAAGTTATTTTACAACAAAGACATTTGCACCAGAATGTTTATTGAATCCCAAATCATAATTGCCAAGACATGGAAACAGACCAAGTGCCCATCAACCCATGAATGGATTAACAAATC
>CAUYON010044229.1:0-73626 GCA_963573935.1 Arctocebus calabarensis
GGCTCAGTCTGGAGCCCCAGACAACACTCAAATACCTCCGCACTCTTGCCCTAGTTCTCTCAAGGCAGTTCAACCGAGTGCCAGGTCCAAAAGAAACCCAAACAGCTCACAGGTAAGGCCTTTCCAGTTTGCAATCTCACTGGTGCTGTAGTCCCAGCTGCCGGCAGGATTAGACCGAAAGAACACACGCAACCACTTGCCCGATCTCCACTGCTTTTGCCTTCCTCAGGGGGTCCAGAAGTCTCACGCTGTCTCCCTGTGTCCCCAAAGGGATGTTTCTGGGCAGATCTCATCAGCCAGAGATGCCTGAAGTCTTCTCTCCCCAGTCTCACCGAGCCCAGTTGCAAAGAAGCTGTTACTCGGCCACCATCTTGGCTCCTCAACAAGATGGGATTTTAATAAAAGGTTTGGAGAGTAACATTAAATACTTTCTGGAAATCTTTTATATTTTGTTTCTTTACATATGATCATATCTCATTCATACTCAGTCAATATATCCAGAAACTTTAACCTTATGGACCACTGTTGAGAAATAAACAATAACTTTAACCGATCTGGCAACAGTCAAAATTAACTACACATATTCCAGCACTAAAGCTTATCCTTTTATTTGTAAGAAGCTCCACCCTGTCACAGGGATCCTGCAAATTCTCCCTTTAGACATATAGTAATTCTGACCCGTTTCTTCCATCAGTTTCCCCAAACCACACACAATAAAAGGCAGCAAATGAGATAGGGACAGAGGGGAAGAAATGCTGGACATCAACTTGGATCCCAGTCTAGACTTAAACAATGTTGGGAAGGGAAATCTTAAAAGAGTAAATTTTCATAACCTAGTCACCCGGAAGGTCCTAAAGAGTTCCCAAAGATGTTTTACAAAAGAATGCTATTTTTGAAACCCAAGTAAAGTGAAACTCTACTGAGGATAGTTAGATTAAGAAAGTACCGTGACACGTCTTTAGAACATTTAAGAAATGATCGGCACAAAGGCTGACATTTTATATATTGAAGTTCATATTTTGTTTTCAATTCTCAGGAAAAATGTTTCATTTCTTATTTCTAGAAAACGCTAAATTGATAACGTATCAATTTACTGTTTGAGACACAATGTTTATAATATAAACAGAAATAAAATGCTGAAAAATAGAAGTATAAGGCAGGATCTGCCTCCCTAGGAGCCCGTCGCTTTCCTGGGGAACATAGATAAGACATACGCAACAGAAATACAACAAGGAAAATGATTTTCCACTCGAGTGTGTGGTCCAGGCAATCAGTGTCAGCATAAACACAGTCAAGAGCAAACACTGAGTTAAGGATTTGGTCAAGTCTCAGAGGTGCAACAGAATCTTGGTTCTCGTGCTATTTCCAACTGCTCAAAGTAACTCATGTATACTACAAATGGGTAAATGCAATTTATAGATTGTATGAGTTACATAGATAAATTAAGGACAGGCCTAAAATAAGTCTAATTATAGCAATTAAAACATATATATGCTCACACACACGTGCATATGCATTCTAAATCCGAATTATCTTTACAGGGACAAAAACCAATAGATAACCATGCAAAATCATATCATTTTAGCATCGCTGTGACTTTTTAAAGGTTTTTATCCTTATTTAACAGATTAACCTTGTTTTCTAAAGAAATAAACAGACATAGAATTGATTATACCTGTAACAATAATTAAAAGAACAAAAATAAAGCAAAAAAATGGATTCTTACATCTTAATGCATAACCTAATAATCCCAGATGTATCAAAGACATAAAAGTGAAAAATGAAATCATGAAAGTTTCAAAAGTAAAGACGGGCCAAGTATTTTATCATTTCTTCCCGGAAATGAAATACAAGAAAGATTTTTTTTTAAAAAAACTCATCATGAAAAAAAACCACCCTCAACTGAAATCAAGACACCAGATGTACTTATAGCTTGTATCAAAGACAAAGAACTAATTTTCAGTATATACAGTGGATGCCAAAAAAAGTATACACATTTTAAGAAAGGAAAAAAACTATTAAAATTGTAATACTCCACATATGCTGATAACAAAAGACGAATACGAGTCATGTTGAGCAAGTCTTGTAATTACAGAACTCAAACTCAAACGTGGTTTAAATATTACAAATTTAACACAGTTTTTTCCCTTTCTTAAACTGTATACATATTTTTTTGACACCCTGTGTATGTACAAAGCAGTAAGCAAAAACCATCCACCCAACAGAAAAGTAAGCAAGTACTGTGACCAGCCAGCTCTCAATAGTGCTAATACGGGTGAAATGTTCTTCAACCTCACATAGTAACTAAATAATTGTAAACTAAAACTATGCTGAGCTATTATTTTGACTTATCAGCTGAAAGAACATAAAACAATTTGGTAACACAGTTGTTGGCGAGGTTCCAAGGCCTACTTCTTCTTATTCTGGGAATGGTAGGACCCAATGTGGAACAGCACCAAATCTGTCAGAATTTTACACACTGTCCAACCCATTTACTGGAGCGAATTTTCAACCAAGGAAAACTCCTACACTGAAGCCCGAATCTCTAACAAAAAAAAAGTTTTGGTATTAGGAAGTGGGCCCTTCGAGGAGTAATCGGGTTTAGACGAGGTCATGTAGGTGGAGTCCCCACAACGGGGCTCACGTACTTATGAGAAAAGGTGATGTCAGAGGTTGCTCTAAGCAAACACAAAGAGGGGAACATGGGCGTACACAGCGATGTAGCAGCTGTCTCCAAGAGAGGAACAGGGCACTTACTCTGAATTGAACCTTTTGGCACCCGATTTAGGACTTTCCTATCTCCAGGACAGTCATCAATAAATGTCTACTGTTTAAGCCACCCAGCCTATGGGATTTTGTTATAACAGCCCAAACCAAGATACACGCATAGGAAATTACCCTCTGAATATATTAACATACAAGTAAAATGACATTCATATAAGCATTTTCACTGAAATAGGAAACACGATATTGGAAATAACTGAAGCCTGGTTAAATACTAATAAATTGGTGTATATCCACTTGATGCAATTCTGTGTACTGTGAAAGGAAGTGAGGTGATACTGAACGAACTGCTGAGGCATTATGGTATTAGATACAGTATTACATGTGTGATATGCTAACATTTATGAAAAAAGAAAATCTATCTATAGTCGGCATGCAGATGGCATCTCTGAAAGATCCCTAAAATGTCAGGACAGTGGTTATAGCTCGAGAAGGAAACCGGTTGTCAGGGGAGCAGGGCAGGTGGGAGACTTCTCATCATTAACTAGGATGTACCTGTTGATTTTGTGTCATGTGCATATATAGCACATTCAAAAGAAAAGGACACAAAGCCAGCATGTGTTGGAATGCGCATCATTCTGCGAACTAAAATGAGCTTCCCCTGAAAACAGTGTGCTCCACCTGACTGAGAGATCTGTCTCCTCTGAGCAAAGCACCTGCACGGCGCACAGGAACTGTGTCCACCACAGATGGAAACCGCTGACCGACGAGTCCAGCTCTGAGTCCAGCCCTTAAATACACGTTGATAAAATAGATAAAACAGGGCTTTCAAACCAATCAGAGTCTGCCTGGAGTTAAGCATTCTGCACAACACGGACCTCTATGCCCCCTCCCCTCAGTCCCCTTGCCCCTCTCTTTTTTGTTCTATGGGTTTATTTGCACTTGTTTTGGGCCTGACATGTAAGCAAACAATAGAGAGGAGGGGACAATGTTGTATTCCAGGAAAAGCAGCTCGATGGAAATGTTTTTAAAGAATTAAGTAAAGGAAGAATACAGCAATGCCTAGGAGCATAATTTTTATGCTAGGATTATTTACATATTAACAAATGTAAGTTTGTGTTAGTGTATAAATTGATGTATCCATACTTGGATGATTTTCGTAACTGGTGAATTAACACTTTCCAAACACATAAGAACGGTACATATTTGCGGGTATGATATTCTGATACACGTATATGATGTGTAATGATAAAATTAGGGCCCTATATTAAGGCCCCAGTTACAGAGGCAGGTCTGTCAAAAATACGTTGATCAAAGATTTGGGGGATGCTTTTCTGTCTGTCACAGTGGACAGATTCTTCCAGGCAAAATGTCTAAAGTGACAACTGGGGAAGAAACCGAAATACTTTGTCAGTGCAGCTCGCACCCTACTATGTGGACATGCCTTAAGATTAGCAAGTGGCTGGGATCCTGCGTGTCAGAGATCTGTGTTGGGGTGGTGTAGGATATGCTCTCTGCTGGTGTAAACAGAAGCTTCAGGGCCTGAGGAAGGATGCTGAATGAATAAGGACCTTGGTGCCTGGGGATAGCAAGATCATGCTCGTTCAGAACAGGACGGCTGGGAGAACCAAGGTGGGCTTATGGTCTTTGCTTTGTAGAGACCATATGATCATACCAGGTGATGAAACTATACATATGTGAATAGTTTACTTACAGGGTCTGGAATGGGATGGCCAGTGTGTTGACACTGACAGTACAGGTGGGTAAACTCTCCTAAATCTCAGTTTCACTATCAATAAAATAAAGATAATAAAGGCTCTCCCACAGGGAAGATTTTCCACGAGGACACAAAACGATGATTTATGAGGAAGTGTGAAAGAAAAAACAGTTGTTAACAATATTTACATTTATATTGTAAAGACAATATAAATCTGGACATTTTGGCATAATCACTGCATTCATCGTAACCACCTTCAGTTGCTAAGCAGTTCCACAAAAGCCATTCCTAAGAGACAGCTAAACTATGTTAATATCGGCTGGGCTAGCAAAGAAATATGTACCTAATAAGAACTTACGCTCTCACTGAAGATCAAAGTCCAGGAAATGGGTGAAATTTGGGGGATTTTTCCCTATTATGACTGCAGGATCTGAAATAGGGGATTCTGAAAAAACCTCAAAAAATCTTGAGGTTCAGGTAAAGTATAGTTTGAGGACCAGTTTTAACCCTTAACATCTGTAGGAACTTGGGTTAATTATCTTTAATTTCTCCATTTATGAAACTGAGATTAAGGCACCTGCAGACAGGTTGTAGAATTAAAAGCAAACCAAATAAAACGTGAACAATCGAGGACAGCATTTTCCATTACCTGCATTTAGTTCAAGTAGACACTCCGAGCTCCCAAGTCACACATGCCTGAGAACTGTCCTTAGGGGGGCACACGCCCCAGAGAGGGGCAGCAATGGATTTTTCCCTTTCAATCGAGAAAGGTGAAGAGGCTCCCGGAGGCTGGGGCCCCAGCCTCTCCTTTCTCTTTGGGAAGAATTAAGAGAAAAGCAGAATAGTATTTCTCATCTATGATCCCTCCATGCTCACCACTTTGGCCACCCACCAATGAAACAGTCATTGGAGCACATAAGCACCTTGTCAGCCCATCCCAACTCTCCTTCCTAACAGTACAACAAGGAACACAAGTCACCGTCTACGCTCACCATGCACCGGTTTAGACAGCTTACTTTCCTAGTTCCTTTCAGAGACAGAAATGTAACCAGAAGAATAAAGTGGGGGTATATGAAGAGTCCTCTGGGGTCTAGGGCAGTACTCCAGAGGGCAGGGAATGGTGGCAGAGAACTTGCACTGCCAAGAATGAGCAGAGGCACCTGATGTCTGGGCACTGCGGGGGAAGGTTAGGGATGGAGGGAGTGAGGAGGCTCCAGGTGAGAGGCCAAATGGAGAAAAAAGCACAAGTGCTGTTTTGTAAATTGGAAATAATCAGAGAATAGTCGAGCTGTAAGAAACTTAGAAGATTATCACTTCCAGGACCTGCAGGAGCAAATGCCTTGGGTGGTTGGGCAGTGACTGTTAACGGGGAAATTTGGCTGGATGTGACTGTGAAGGACTTCAGCAAGTGTATCACTCCTCAAGGCAGTGTTTTTGTTTTTGTTTTGTTTTGTTTTAAATGAACACCAAGCTGGCCAAAACAACATGACTACGGGAGGACATTACCCAATCTTTTCAGTTTTGCAGATGGCACATCTAGCAACGCGTTAAGATATGTAAGAGCATAGTTTATGACGTGGCTTTGTACAGAGATAACTCAATTGAGGCTCTTTTCTCCAAAGACTTGAAAGCTGGACCAGTGGTCTAGAAGGGCATCACAAGGTTAGCTCTTGACACTCTATGAAATTCTCAAGTCCTGGGGAACTCCAGGAGTTTTCAGTTCCACCTTGAGTGAAAACTCCTTTCATCCTCTGAGGCCACCCAGGAATGAGGCCGGTGTACATTAGAGACTCCTCAAGGGAAACTTAAAATATTCTAGAGTGATTCCAGATTTGGTAAGTCAGAAATTGATGCTGAAGTTATTGAAAAAAGGATGGTTCCCCACTTGACCTCATGAAAACTCTACCACATCTTTTCCTGAATGTCCTAAAATCACAGTGTGATCATAATTTAATGGGATAAACTTAAAGAGGAAACTATGAAGGTGCAGGGTCCAGAATAAAAGCCAGCAAAACAGGTCTAGGGGAGGCACACTGTAGGTAAGGCAGCGGCTGTACCTCTCGGGCCACGTAAGCCACCTTCCCATCAGTATTGTGAGTGTATAGCATTCATGGTTTCCACGTCCAACATTAATCACCCATCTCTGACTAGTTCAAAGAGAGACCCTTTGGATCTGTGTTTGAATTCCAGCTCTGGTGACACGAGGAAACTCACTTCACTCTTCAGTGACATTTTGGCTACAAAATGACAACTGTAGAACTTATTTTGGGGGATTGTAAAGTTGAGAGTGAAAGCGTAGATGCAAAGGGCCTAGCAGAGAGTAATTACTTAATGAAGAATTGAGAAACCCAAAGTATAAATAAAAAGCTGTTTTTATCTCCTGCCATCCATCATCATTATCGTTATCACAACCATAGTTACAGGTGATCACTGTCACACAGCAAGCCCTCATGCCTGCTTCGCACATCCTCTGTGTTGCGATTTGCCAGCAGGACCTGTGTACTCTCTAGGAGACCTGGGTAAATGCACACATCACTGAACACGCTCTGAGACTTACAGGAGCAGGTAAGAAGATAGGCAAAGCTTTGAAGGCAAAGCTACACTTCTTTACGCAAGCTCTTTGGTACATAATTAGCAAGTGGTATTTCTAGCAGCTTGTGATTTGCAGTAAGGAATTGCAGTCTAGTGCCCTTCCTCTATTGCCACTTGCCAGACACCCACGTAAAGTATCAGATCACAAAACTCACTATCAATTAAAAGTTGGGTTTCTTTTTAGGGTATCTGGCAATAACCCAACAAGACAATAAGGAAACATAATTCCGATTTATACTTTGGTTTCATTATAACACATGGATTATTTTTAGACTTAACTATAAAAAATTCCCTCATATTTTTGTTAAACCGAATTCGGGGGAAGAGTTCTAGCCCATAAATTTATACTACCAAATGTTAAGCAAAGTAAGGAAATACAAGTATTAATTTTCTGAGGCATTTGAATGAAGAAAATCATTTTTGTGGCTTAAAGAACTTCTGTCTGAATTGCAGAAGTTGAGTTTTTCTTTCTAAAAACATTTTCTTGCCATAAGTTGTGATTTTGTTTAATATGGGAGAGAAAACAAGAGTGTTAATTATTGTCCTCCAGTTGAAAACGAGCATAAGCAATATCCACATTCTTAACTTGTCAATTGATAGATATTCGGATATGAATAAAATACATCAATCCGAATACCTATCAATTGATCAATGGATAAATAAAATGTGGTATATCTGTACAAGGGAATATTATTTAGCAGTAAAAAGGGAATAAAGTATTGATACATGTTACACCACAGATGCAGCTTGAAAACGCTAAGTTAAAGGCACAAAAAGTCACATATTATATAATTCCATTTATACTAAATGCCCAGAATAGGCAAAGTCACAAAGACAAAAAGTGAATTGGAAGTTGCCCAGGATTGGGGGCCACGGGGGTGGAAGGGAGTGGGGAATGGTTACTTATGGACATGGGTTTCTTTTGAGGTATGATAAAAATATTTTGGAATTACACAGAGGTGGTGGTTGTACAACTCTGTGAATACATTAAAACCCACTGCCTTTCATACTTCCAACAGGCAAATTATATGGTATGTCAACTATAATTTTCTACCCAGAAAATTCTTGCCTGTTATCATAATCATTTCCCCAAACAAACATTCCCTGTGAGCTCACCTTGTGACGTTCAGTGAATTCCTGAGTGACACTTCACTAGCAAAACAAACTCTGAAATCCTAGTATATGAATCTTGCCTTGGTTTCCATAGTTTTATAAACAAAATTCCTGCCAATTTTAAATGTTGAAAGAAAATTGCTTTACATGATTATTTCATTTTATTTATTATCCTAATAGGATAAAAGAAGTGCTTTGTATTTTTTTTGTTTTGGGAACAAATTGGAGTCAAAATGAGAAAGTCAGAAGTGCTTTGTGTGGCTTCTCGGGTGTATCAGAAGATCAAATATGGAACATATCCAAAGCGGGAAAGAAATAATTACTTAATTGGGCATAATAATAACAAAGGTCTTACAAATTAAATGTTGTTCCAAAGACATCTTAAACACTTACTAGAGCATCATATACATTTGTTGAGAAAATGTCAAGTTTTACATTTGGTCTTCTAGCAACTTAATTCAATGAAAATTTCCAGAAAAACAAAAAACATAGTGTAATTTTAATTTTAAAAAATGCACACATACATGACAAGTGTTATTTTTTCCTTTATTTTTAATGTCATGTATTTGGAAGGGCCATCAATGTAAAGTTTTGTTAATAAGAGAGGAACACGTAGCAATGTGGGTGATTTAAGAGCACAAGCCCTGGAGCCAAAGTGTTGAATTTGAATCCAGATAAATAGAGCACTATTTATGTCCCTGAGGAAGTTTTTTGATCTCTCTAGACCTCAGTTTCTCCCTCTGTAAAATGAAGATAATGGTATAGGGTTGTGAGAATTCAACGTGATAATGGATTTGAAGTGTTTATTATGATGCTCGGCATATGGAGAGCTTAAAATATCACCGCCACCACCACCGCCACCATCATCATCTTTTTCTTAGCATTGCTTAATGCTCTTTTATAGTATTATTTATTCTGGCGACATTTCTGGTAGAGTCAATGAACTTCAGCTACGGAAGCAATGCCATGAACCAACTCAGTCCTCTAGTGAGACAATTCTGTTTCAAAAGATTAAAATTAGAATTCTAAGAAACCAATCATCCTTTTTTACTAATAGGCCTCTAACCACAAGTTCATAAATTATCTTTTTTCCATAAACAAAGCCAAACATAATATCTTGTTCATTTGATTATATAAGCTGAATAGCTGCTATCTGAGCACTGCTGTATCACAGACAATAATGGCAGTAATTATTGGCCACTCCAAAAAAAAAAATCACCTAAGAACAACATGTGGTATCCATCAGTATAATGAAAGATGACAAGAGGCAAACAAGTGTGCTTGTTCAACCTGCTTGTTGATTTTTGATCTACAGTTCAATAGCATCGTATATACTCTATAAGAATTTCTAGGTACTCACTGTTTTTGAACATGGTAGGTATACAGAATAAATTTCTCATTCATTTGAATTCCTTAGAGATGGTGGTAGGAGTCACAGACACCAACTAAGGTTCAAACTTACTTTACCTAAACCTTAAAAGCTTATCCGGAGGATCGTGAGAATTTAAAACATAGGCACACTTTTCAATTGTAAGATAAGGTTGAGTAAAAGGCAAGGCAAGCATCAGTAAAACGTTAAATTCCAGATTCATTTATTCTCTGGGATATCACACACGGAAAACATTTCAAGGTAAGGTTAAGTCATTTAAAACTTCAATGACTTGGCAAACGGTGGTGGTAATCTTTATCAAAAGACCCCTCCCATGAAAAAAAGTTATTTTATGTCATTCTAACATGAACATTCTCATTCCAATTGTCCCATTCATCCCATCTGTACCATTCCTGGAGATAATCTCATCAGATGGTAGTAAATCCAAAGGCTGGTGCTGGTGTTTCCAGAAAGCAGCCCCTGAAAGGCTGGGAGTTTCTCACCACGGTTACTGATGTGTCTGACATGAGTAAGCCCCGGCTCACCTCGCTACACGTCACACAGAGAAAGGGTAGTGTGTGGCTTCAGACAGCAGCACCACAAGGCGTGTGTACGTTTAATACCACAATCCAACTTTTGGCTGACCCACTGTTAGGGACACAAAGTGAACTCATAGCATGGTTCCTGAACTAATTTGATTTGGTGGCCCAAGAAGATAAGCCTTAAAAATTCAAAGGTTGGTATGGAAACATGAAGGTACACACACAAACACAAAACTAAGGCTTAAAAGAAAAATATTCACCAAAAAAACCAAGTGCACCAAAAAGCTAAAGACTAATTTCCAAAACCATGGCTTTGGAGTTTGGCCAGCAAAGAACCCCTAAAATTTGGTCCTAAGTTATTCTACAGCAGCCTTTCAAGGGAAAATAAAACAGAAGATCTCAATACACTGATTTCATCTACACATAAAGAGCTCTTTAAAAAACAATTAGTTCCACAAGGAATCAGGATAAAATTAATAAAGCAAAGATTATACCAAGATTTTTAAAGCAAATGTCAAATTAATGGGAAGCAAAAATAAGATACAAACAAAAAGAAAAATGATAGTATTTTTAAAGAGTAATGCTGGTCAATTAATACCAAGGTTGCACACAAAGAAATAAGTAGCAAAACTTCTTTCTGCTGCCAGCCTTGTTTGCTATCAGTCGCATTTAGAAATCCTTTCTGAATTTAGAAATATTTGAGATGCTTACTCCAGAAAATCACTTTAAAAAGTAGGAACACAGATACCAACCTGCTTCTTCTTAGACTAACCTGCCCTTCTCACCTCATCCTTGACCATAGTCTGACTCAGTCAAACTGAGTTTATAACAGAGTGAATGAAATACTTTATGGCAAGACTTTTTATTCTATTACTTCATGGCAGAGAAAAACAATACTTAAACCATCCATGAAAAAGAGACAAACTGGAGTTCCAGTTCAGTTTAAGGCAGGTTCGGTATATTTCATTAGCAAACTCAAAAGTTGGAAGGCCTTTGTAAGAGTTAAGGAAATTAGATCCTATAATAGTACCTCCGAAGACATAAACCTCTCAATTTACTTAAACGATTACATAGGAGCAATGAGAGTTTCCAAATCAGTAAGAGACACAGTTTGGATAGATATTAAAAACAAAAACTGTCTAGTAAACTAGGTTAAGATGTCCAGTGATTTACTCCCTCAATTCTAACATGGATCAATTTTTCTAAGCCACTGCTTCTATCCCATAAATCACTAGAAAACCCTCCTAGAAATTAATAATATAAGGCTATAGGAAAATAAAACCTTAAGGTTTATTTTTAAAGAATCTATATGAAATAAGGAAGATGAATTCTATAAAGGTAAAGTGCCACCGAGGGTCATTCTGGGAAATGGTACCATGTATCTCCCCAAAGCTGCTGGGAGAAGCATGCCAAGAAAGTTCCCAGTTATTGTCTAAGTGGTAGTTCTCGCTACCATCCATTCAATTGGAACCACTGATGGTTAATCTCGGATGCCTGTTGTTTGTCTGGATAAGAAACCAGACTGCAAGATGACATGGGGGCCGGAATTGAAAACTGAAATGAATGGCTCTCAGATAAACACTGGTCTTTCACGATAGAACGCAAAAGTGTGATTTTTAACACCTTAATTTAAATATCACTACAATTCTAAGATAAATTAATACAATTTAGACCTGTATCTCTCGTTTCCCCCAGAAACTAAACTTCCATTTATAACAGATGACAATTTTACAAGTCTTGCAAAACTCTTTAGTATAATTAACTTGATAACTGGACAAGTAAGTTCATGCCTAAGACTTAATTGTCCCTACCACTGTTTTGGATACTCAGTTTTGGAAATCAAGTAGTCCCTGGGTACAAATATATAATGTCTTCTAGGAAATACAAATAGAGAAAGTAAATTTTTTGTTTGTTGGTTGGTTGGTTGGTTTTGTTTGCCTCTGTAAGACTTCAACAAAGGAAGCAAAAAAAAAAAAAGGCAAAAACAACTGAATTGGCCTTTTTCCTTATTGTGACAATGGGGGCCGTTCTCTGTCTTACCTCTATAAACCTATCCTTTTCCTTCTCAGTAAACTTTGTTTCACACCTTCCTTAAAAACAAACAAACCAACGAAAAACTGGATTTTTTGAAGTGTGAACTACAGTGCCTTATATAATAAAACAATCTAACCTGCAATTTAGCAACGAACATCCTACAAAATAATCTTAATATATTACTCAAAGAAAGATACAATAGCAACCATGCTCACACACACATTTACTCACTGAACAATAAAACATATAGAGCTATTCTATCCAGCAGGAGCTCAAAATTAGTTGATAGCAAAGCCTTATTCAAACTATCAAAAGACAATTTCTCATATCCACTCCCATTAGTAAGAGTAGGGAGTTTCATTAGCAACTCTTAAATCTATTCTCTAACGCATCTACATAAGAAATTTAATTATTATCAAAGCTTTGAAACAGTGAAAAAAAACCAGTGGCTAATAAATAGATAGATGTAACCAGATAGATAGACAGACAGACAGATCAATTCTTTCTCTGTTTTCAAAAAAGGATCATAGTAACACATATTCACTGCATAATTTCAAATATAGCTGGTAAGCTAATGTTTCATTAGAATAAAATAAATAATGCGCAAACGCTTTTAGGGTAATCTATTGTACCAAGACTGGCTAGAATTCTAGAAGTAAAAAACGGATTCATGTTAACCTCTTTAGACGGCTAAAGCGGATAGAGAACTTCTGGTTTAAGAACATGTGCTTTGATTTCATCTGGATAAACTGCTATGTCACCTTCCCAGAAAATAATCTTCAGCGTCCACTCAGGTGGCCCTCTCAAGTTACTGCACCAAAATAAAGGTCTCAGAGGGCTGAAGACCTGACCATGGTGTTAGCCAGCGGACTGTTAATAACTTTGAGGGCAGAAGATAAAGAGTAACAATGCCGATTTCTACAGTTAAAAGGAGCAACAGGGTGAGCCCTTCACTAAACCCAAAGACTCTCACTCCAGGTCTCCTTCCTTATCTTCCCTCTCCCTCGGCTCCCCCCAGCTGCCCCTCGTGGCCTGTCTGGCCGGCTGCACTCGGCTCCTCGTCTTTCTCCCTTCTCTCTTTTCCTGGCCCACCCACCTCACCCTCCACCTTTTCTTGTCCTCTTTTACATCTCATCTCGTCTAAATGAATGCAGCCATGGCAAGGGCTATAGCCTACCATTTTTACTTTACTAATTACATAAAAGTGTTCCCAATATTTTAAAATAAAAATTAGACATTTTATTTTTCCAGGGAGAAAATACACTTGGTCATATTTTATATTCAGGGTGTGGTTTTCCATGGTTTCTTTCTCTTTCTGTTAGATAAACAATCGTGACCAGGAAAATAAGAAGTTCCTCTCCTACCGGCCCAGTAGCCTAGATTCACAGGGCAGCACAGAGTACAAAGCCACAAGGGCGCCCTGGGTCTCTGCTGTGCCAGGGCCTGACTCCAGACAAGGCTAGAGGTCAACTCTCCCCAGCCAAGTGGGCAGCTTCACAGAGGGAATTCCACCGTCTCCCCAGATGCCAGTGATTCTCACTACTGGAAAGTTATTTGGTTTTCCATTATCCTAAATAACTCAGGATGGACTCTCCAGTTGTAGGCATCATTGCTGACTCTCTGGAGTGCTTTCCACGTGCTGGAAGACATTACCGGATTACCTATTGGTCTTCTCTTCCCCGTTCGTCAATGCTACAAATCATTTAACCTTTTCACAAGTGCTCTTCATCACTCCCAACATACTTTTTTACTGTAACACTGATATTTCTTGAGACTATTACTGTCATCTTTAATTATGAAACTTGAAAGTGATAAATATTAGAAGATAACTGCTAGTATAGTAATGAAATAATGAGTGAAATTAATACTTTACGAAATCCTTTCTTGAGCAAGATGACATGTGATTGTGACAAATTTATAGGTACGGCAGGGGACAGGGCTTCCATTTTCCTCAGATGAGGAAACTGAGTCCTTAGGAGGATGTCAGTTTCCAAAGCACATACAGCCAGAAAGTACTAACTAAAGGACAGCCTGAGACTTCCGACACAAAACTTTCATACTTCTATTTTTAAAAATACAAAGGTGCCTACTCATGTATATGAAACAATCTTAGAGGACCTTTTACCTTTCTTCTGTTAAAAAAAATGGTTAATATATCTAGATATTTCTCTACTAATATATACGTATGTAGATATAAGTGTCTACATGTCACTAAGAACAAATATTTTCTGCCAAGAACCTACATGCCCATGTGATTCTGCCATCAGGGCAGCTGGCATCAGGGTTCCTTTTTGATACTCCTATCGTACTTTGCTACATATAAAGGTGAAATTACTGCATATTTTATAAAATTGGTGCTATTTCCTAAATAAATAATATTAGAAAATTTAAGCCCAAGAGGCAGCATAATTTTAAAGTAATGAATATAAATGTATTCATTGTCATTATGAATGACATTTCTCTCTAGAAAACAAGACCCAGGCAAAAACCACAAAGCTATATGGTTTGGAATAAGGTTCGTGAAAGCCTTACTGAGACTCTATCAAAATGCTGGTAACATAACTATGAGAAACGAAAGACTCATGTAAGCTTTCCACACAACCCTGCAGGCCTGCACTACGGACTCCCTACTAAGACCCATCAGTATCCCCATTCCTTTCTCTTGAAGCCAGTGACTCAATCAGTTTTTCCAAAGTAAAGGCCCTCTACTGTGGAAAAAGTAATGTTGACTGGGCACAATACCTCACACCTGTAATCTAGCACTCTGGGAGGTCGAGGCAGGTGTCTTGCCTAAGCTCAGGAGCTAAGAGACCAGCTTGAGCAAGAGCAAGACCCGTCTCTACTAAAAATAGAAAAAGTAGCAGGGCGTTACAGAGGGCTTCTGTAGTCCCGGCTACTTGTGAGGCTGAGGGAAGAGGATTCCTTGAGCCCATGGGTTTGAGGTTGCTGTGAGCTAGGCTGATACTACAGCACTCTCTCTACCCACCAGGGCAACAGAGTGAGACTCTGTCTCAAAATTAAAAAAAAAAAACACACACAACAAACAAAGAACTTAGCATTTAGGTTCCCCTAAAATTTATACGTTGAGCCCTCAACCCTCCATAACGCTTTTATGGAGGTAACAGATGTTAAACAAGGTCATAAGAGAAGGACTCAGACATGAGAGGATTCGTGTTCCTTTTTTTTCAGTTTTTGGCTAGGGGTGGGTTTGAACCTGCCACCTCTGGCATATGAGGCTGGCGCCCTACCTTTGAGCCACAGGCACCACCCAGAATTCATGCTCTTACAGGCAACATAAGACATCTCACACACTCTCCCTCCTCGCCTTGTAAGCACACAGCAAGAAGGTGGCTGTCCAGTCCACAAGCCAGGAGCTGAACTGGCTGGCACCTGAGTCTGGACATCTAGCCTCCAGAATTGTGGAAAAGGTACATTTACATTGTTTAATCTACTTATCCTGTTGCTTAATGCCACTCTGGTACTATGTTATGGCAGTCCAGGATGACTAAGACAGATTTGGGGAATGAGAAATAAGGTACCACTATAACAAAAACAACATAAAACAACCCTGGATGTTCTAAAGAGGTTTCGGAACATGGTGATGGAGGGGGGATGAAAGAGTTTGAGCTGCGTGCTAGGGAAACAGACAGCCACGGCAGAGCTGTCCACAGAAATATGGACACAGAAGGCAACTCAGGTGAGGGTTTAGAAAGAAGAAGAGCCTGAGAGAAAGCCTTCATCTTCTTAGGGAATACATAAATAATCATGAACAGAATGTTGGCAGAAATATGGATATTAAAGGTTATTCTGACGAGGACCTAGAAGGAATGAGGAACAGGTTATTAAAAATTAATTAAAAAGGTGATCCTTGTTATAAAGAGGCAAAGGACTTGGTTGAACTGTCTTCTAGTGTTTTATGAAAACTCGAAATTTTGAGCAATAAAATTGGATATTCAGCCAGGGAGATTTCTGAGCAGAGTGTTAAAGGGGCAGCATGGGTCCCTTTTACAGCTTATAGTAAAATTTAAGAGGACAAAGATGAACTGAAGAAGGAATTTTTTTTTTTTTCCAAATATAAAGGAATGAGAACTTGGAGATATAGAAAATTCTCAGCTTATCTAAAAAGTGAGAAAGTTTACTCTGAAAAAAACACTAAGGGTTCAGTGAAACGATTTGATAAACAATCGTGGGCACAATTCCTGAATATAAACAGCCAGTTCAGCAGAGGCAGGAAAGGGTCTATGCCAGCAGTGACACTATCAGCGTGAAGTAAAGGGGACAGAAAAAGTGCGATGGAATAAGAAGGTTGTCAAGCTTCTTGATGGTGCACACTGGACCCTAGAGCTGTTTGGCTGTGAACAAGCACCAAAGGGGGGAAAGACTCTGAAGGTAATTGCCAGGTCATCAGGGCTACCACTCCCACCAACGGCCCTGAAGGTGACGAGTGAGGGGTGGGCAAAGCTCTTTCCTCCTTGGTTTCTGAGGGTGGGGTTGCCAGACAGAACATGAGGCAAGGCCATCCTGCAAAACTGCCCCTCTATGGGGCCTGGAAGGTGGAACATCAAGCCAAAATTATTCTTGAGACGCAAGAGCTAATGGAAGTTGCTTGTTTAGGTTTCGGATTTGCTTGGGACCAAACACCCTTTCATTCTTTCAGATTTTTCCCCTTTGCAATGAGAACATCTATTCCGTGCCTGTCCCACCATTGTATTTTGGAAGCACATAACTTGCCTGACTTCACACGTTCACAGCTGGGGAGGCATTTTGCCACAGCTCACTCACATCTGACTTAGATGATATTTATGTAAGACTCTGGAATTTAGACTCTAGAGTTGATGCTTGAATATGTAAAGACTTGTGGAGATGAAATACACGTATTCTGCATGCACGAAGGGCAAGCATTTGTGGAAGGCAGGGGAGGAATGTCATGGACTAAATGCTAGTGTCCCTCCAAAATTCACATGCTGCAGCTCCAATTCTCAATGTGATGGTATTTGAAGATAGAGCCTTGACAGAGGCAATTAATGTTTCATTAGGTCAGAAGAGTACACGCCTTGATCTCCTAAGATTTGTGTCCTTATCTGAAGACACACCAGAGAGCTCTTTGCTCTCTCTGCACCGCCAGAGGACAGGGGGACGCCCTCTATCTGCAAGCCAGAGGAGAGACCTCACCAGGAGCCACATTAGTCAGCACCTTGATGTGGGACTTCCAGCTCCTAGAACTGTGAAAAAATTAATTTGTGTTGTTTAAGCCACCTAGCCTATGGTGTTCGGTCATGGCAGTCTGACTCAGATATCCATTACATTAACGAGTCACCTGGAGTAACCCACAACCAGCACTCTACGCTTTGGCAAACTGGGTCCCTATTCTTCCTCAACACCTTTACTTTCTCTCTGCATGGAATGCATCTTATCTGTTTGCCATCAAAATCCTATCTGTCCTTCAAGTTCCATTGCATGTCACGCTCATTAACGTCTTCTAAACTTACTACCCCTCCCAACACACACACACACAAGTCCCAACAGGAGCTCATTTCTATATTCTTTATGCCAAATTCTCATATTACTAGCTTCATTTTTATTTTATTGCTCTCACCAATCTACAAATTGTTCGAGGGGGCAGGAACTGTTTACTAGTCATCCTAACATTTGCTGCACTTACTACTAGCTGGCACTCAAGAAAAATGTTTAGTTCATACAGTTAAATTAAGTGAACTGTCAACTATTCTTTTTAAGACGTAACTTTAAAAATTTTAAATTCATGCTAGAATTACAGAAAAAGAGGCAAAAATAGTACAACTCAAAGGATTTATAGGAGGTGTATAGTGGGGTGTTTCTCTAAGCCAGTGGTTCTCAACCTGTGGGTCGCGACCCCTTTTTAACAATGAAAATACTTCACGGCATTAGGAAGGTTGAGAACCGCTGCTCCTCACTCAGTCTTTCCAGAATCAACATCTTATACAAACATAGTACACTTATCAAAACCCAGAAATTAATATTACAGTATTGGTATTACTAGCTACAAATTTTATTTTAATGTCACAGTTTTCCCACTAATGTCCTTATTCTGTTGCAGGATTCAAGGCAAGACCTCACACTGCATTTACCTTCATCTCGCCTAACTTATATCACTTCTCCAGTCTATCCTAGCCGACAATGATTATGAAGATTACTGGTCAGTTATTCCGTAAAATTTTTTCAACCTGACTTTTCCTTATTACCATGATCATGCCATGGTAATAAGATATATAGAAATCACATATCCTTATATGGTAGTATTTATGTTGATAATGCATAATCTTAATATAATAATTTATATTATATAAAAGATTATGATCTATAATCTATATATCTATAATCTATTTATATATCTATATATATCTATAATCTATTTATCTATATATCTATAATCTATTTATATAATTTATATTTATATAATTATAAATTACATAAATAGAATTTATAATTATATAAATATAATCTTTATTATATTAAGATTAAAATATAATTTTAATTTATATAATTTAATTTATTTAATTTATAATTTATATAATTTATTTAATTTATATAATTTATATTTATATAATTATTAATTATATAAATAGAATTTATAATTATATAAATATAATCTTTATTATATTAAGATTAAAATAATTATGAAGATTTTACTTTAGCACATTAACATATTTCTCACATCTTCATGCTAACATTGAATAAACACATACATAGTATGTCATATCACTTTGGAGAATATTTTGTAAATATTTGGAATCATTTCATTATGCATTAGCTAGAGTGTATAATGGCAATACCTTAAGTTATTCAAAAGAAAATTAAGTTGTTTTTTTAAAGGCATAATGAGGTTCAAATTTACATATCTAAATTGATTCAAATTAAGGACAAATCCTTATCAGCCGTACCAAAGTGGCAAAAAAATATTAAATCCTCTTTCGTTTTTAAATGGTTCAGTGTTATGGTGTTGGTATTGTTCAGCTAATAATATAATGTTGGGAAAAGATGCGGCTACTCCATAAATCAATACTCAAATTTACTCTATTTGCCTTATGCACTGTTTTATTTTTAAACACTGCTAAAATGAAAATAAGTTTAGAATTATAATTTTTATGACCATTAAAGTCCTTTGTCATGTTATACTATATGCCTCTATCTCTTTTTAATTTATTATCACTCACTTCTAGAAAATAAATTTACTTTTATTTTTTAAAGTGTGGAAATATGGCACACCAGTCAGGTGCAGGGCACAATTACAAGAGGGACTCTACCGAACAACCACAATTAGTGTAAGCTAATTCTTTGTACCCTCAACGAATCCCAAATAATAAAATAAAGAAATAAAAGAGCCCCATCAAATCTTTGGAGTGGAAGTCTTCTACCCTCATAGACAAGGTGCAATGGTGGAGAAAGTGTGGCGTTAGTGCTGTTGTACTCCCGCAGCTGAACTCATTCATGGAAGTAGTTTAGAAATGTTTTCTTTTACATTATGGAAATAAATATGAAGCCAAAAGTAATCAATAAGGTAAGTAACAGCTCTGGAGTCATTTCTATCATGACCAGAAGCCAAATAATAACTGGAATTCTCATGTAGTTCATTAAAGTGATTTTGAAGGCAATTCCAATTAGGTTAAGAAATAGCTCTCTCCCTCCGTCGCCACCACCACCCATAACATAATATACCAGGATATGGCCTATTGGGGTATTACTTCAAGGACAACAGTGTGTGGGTTAGGTAACTTCTGGCCTGCTACCACCACCCTCACACAGGCAGTTCTTGATGACTTGTGCCAATGAGGGTAAACAAGTGGAAATTTGAAAAGGTGGACCATCCATGAAAAATATAGTTATATGGAAAGGAAGGAAGTAGCTTGATTGCCTTGGGCAGGGTTACCACGCTTCTAATGACTTCATAATGAGTCTTGATTTGGAAAGAGGTTTCTTACATAATGGCCAATCTACAACATGAATAATCCACAGAGATAGTTAGAGGTTTATAAAGATGCTACTGATTCTCTTTACAGAAATCCTTGGCGATTCTTGGTTAGCTCAAAATCATGACAATAAAGCTTTATGTATCACACAAATGGATTTTATCCTCAAATCAGTCTTAAAAGGGAAATATTTAGCTATAGCAACAGATAACATATAAACACTATCTTACAAAAGTGGAACTGTTTTTATTTATAAGTATACTGGTTGTATATTCTAAAAGGCTCTATTGTATCCTTCAAAACAATGCCTTTATCCTAAAATACACAGTCTATATATCTTACAAAATATTTATGAGTCTAACCACCTCATGCTTTCAGCAATTCAGTACAGAGGATTTATGAGAATAAGAACAAAGGAACTTAACAGTAATAATTAACAAAAACTGTTTTAAGTAATGTGTTATTTCTCTCATATTTATCTAATTCACATTTCTCCAGTAATGTTTCTTTGAGTCATAGCCTTAAATTAAGCTGTGGATCATATTATTTTTTCGAACTGTCATTTCATGAGTTCAGTTTCTTCTTCTCTCTCCCTCTCTCATGTAGCTTTCCAACTAACATTTACTAAAATTATATTTCATTAACACAAGCTGTATTTTCAAGAACATATTTTGTGTTTCACACCATAAAATGTGAAAAAGAGGTGACTTTGAAAGAAAGTTTTATATTCATTTTCCTTCATTTTTTTAAAGTTAAATTATGGAGGCAAAGAAGTCCCCCGTAAGGGCCACCAAATGATAGTTTTTAAAAAGCTCAGTTGCCCAGTACCTGCTGTGCGTGGGACGAGAAAAGAATTTCTCTAGGCCAAGATTAGGGTATAAATGTGTAAGTTTATTTTATATTAGAGAGAGAAGACAGTAAGGAGAACAGATGAGAGAGAGAGAAGGAACAGAGAGTGGGGAGTGAGAAGAGGGCAGATGGGGGGAGCAGGGTGCCTGCCATCATGATGTCCAACCTTAAAACTCAGGTATACATTTGAAAAGCTCCATTCTTTTGTGGGAAAGTCCCAGATTTAGATCATGTTCCTAAACCTTAATAATACTTTCTTTGGGAACTTGGATTTGGGATCTTTTAGACATGGTATGCCAATTTCAGACTTACTGTTGACTTACATCTTTATACTTAGAACCAAAACCTGAACATTATGAATTTTCATTTCATTGTAGAAAAGCGATACATCCTAAAACTTAAAGTTGAGCAGCAATGAAGGTAATAACGGGTGTATTTTCAGATCACTCCTAGGGACTCTGGTTTAGTCTTAGTCAACATTATAGGTACCCAAAGATGCTGAAGGAGGGAGTCAGAGGGCTCAAAATACAGGGAAGCAGCCCTAAAGCAACACTGATTTAGGTAACCCCTAAACCCAAAAGTGCTGCCCATATCTTAGTTCAATCACTGATTACGAGTGTTATAGATAAAAATGTATTGCTCAGGAAATCATATCCATTTACGCACACTTCCAAGAGTTTCTTCACATTGGACTGGGGTTACATAAAAACTAGGTAGCATTTATTATTGGACCATAAGTAGATCTCTCTTCGAGAAAACATAACAGAATGCAAAATTACAAATAGATGTATAAATGTGGAACATTAAATTCAGAGCCTTGGAAGGGGCTATCCAAAGTTAGGGACAATGAAACATGAAGGTTCATTTGCTTTGCAGTAAATGTGGCTGTATATTGATATGTGTGTGTGTATGTGTACACATACCTTTATATACCTTTAAAAATGTAAACATTTTGTCATTTGAAATGTTCTTACATGAATCTTAAAGTGTCAAGTACCAGCCCAAAATATGGTTGGTTGTCTTTTACCAAATGCCTACACAGTAATATGGGAAAAATTAAAGTTAATTGTCATGTACTTTTATGGTGACCTCCCCCAGGACTCACATTATACCTTCCAGGAACACCACCACCTGACCAGCCCTCTCTGCACCCACAGCAGATCTTCTAGAAGGTCTTTCCTTTAGACCAGCCCCTTACTTGGTTTTCTTACACCCATCAGGGATGGCAATAACTCAAGAAGCTTTCTTCTTAATTCATTCTTTGGGGTGTAATAAAAGTAATGTAAGGCAGACCTCCGATGAGGTACCTCTGAGTTCTTGTGAAACCAGATGCAAAGTGTGCAAAGAATAGATTCTAGATAAAGTGTAAGATTCCTTAGAGAAACCACACCATGTTTGGCAGTGATGATGGGCCCTCCAATTATTCTGACCATAGAATTTTACTCCCCTTCTAGGGGAGGCCAAAGAAATCTTGAAAAGAAATGGGTGGCACAAGTGAAGCCTAAACCAAGTCAGCAATGTTGTTTGGCCTTACAGATGCCAATGCCACCCTAAATCTGTTCCCACTCTGGTGCCCTGTCCCTTCTGTGAGTTCAGTATCTCCTCTGTTCTTGGAACAGCCACTGCTGATGAGGACAGCAGGAGGGTAGAAATCATGGAATGGGGTGTGGAGAACAGGAAAGAGGGACAGGGAGCTGGGGGATACGCCTCTGCAGAATTCGGTGTCCTCATTTATATGCAGAAGACGAAATACTCAAAAACTACTGACCCAAAGGCTATCCCCTCAAGTGAATTATGCTAAATACCAAGTGCGATTATAACTGCAGTATGCAATGCTTCACATCCTTGATGAATCTTAATAAAATGAAACTTTAAGCCTCTTAGAAACATGACTATTTTAATGATCAGGCAGCTACTGTTGTACCAGGCATGAGTTTCCTGGAAGGCTTTTTTTTTTTTTCTTTTTTTTTGAGACAGAGTCTCACTTTGTCACCCTCAGTAGAGTGCTGTAGTGTCACAGCTCACAGCAACCTCTAACTCTTGGGCTTAAGCCATTCTCTTACCTCAGCCTCCCGAGTAGCTGGGACTACAGGTGGCCACCAGAATGCCCAGCTATTTTTTGTTGCGATTCTCATTGCTGTTTTAGCTGGCTGGGGCTGGGTTTGAACCCGCCACCCTTGGTATATGGGGCCAGCGCCCTACCCACTGAGCCACAGGTGCTGCCCGAGTTTCCTGGAAGACCTTTAAAATAGTTGACCTTGGAAAGTTTTTAAAAGAGTAACACAGACTTGCTGATAGTCCTGTCTATGCCCTTTTAAGCCCAGAGAAAGTATGGCCCTTATTCTAGATCATCATATTTGTATGATGCTTATTCGTAACTGTCAAAAATAGCCTTCTTTCTTTTTCTTTTCTTCTTTTTTTATTATTGGGGATTCATTGAGGGTACACAGAACCAGGTTACATTGATTGTGTTTGTCAGATAAGGGTCCTCCTATAGTTGTGGTTAGCCTTCTTTATTTTTCTTTTACTAAAAATTAGGAAAGTTTAAACAAAATGAAACAGTACCAAAAATCTCTGAAAAAGATGAAGACTGGAATCAGTTCTTAAATTGCTCATAACGTTGTATTTTCTAAATGACAACATAAGCCCTTTCTAAATGTGACAGAAAAATATTTTTTTAGGCACTAGATGTATATAAAAAAGTTTTTTCCCAGGAGGTAACTGGAGTTTTGATCACTTACCTGCTTTGGTTTGATTATTTGTGAATATTATTTAATTTTTAATTTTGTTTTTGTCTCTCACAGACACAGTGTAATGTTATCTACCAAGGAGCTGCTCCACATCTGCTTTTAAATAAATGAAAACATTCCAGATAGAAGTTCCTTATGTCACACATCATCACCACACTTCTGAGTGAATAGGAAGAACACAAAACCAAGTATTGATATTTTACTACACAGGAATGAACAACATTTTATTTCCTTGTCCTCTTATTCTTAGAACACAAAATATCTAGTTTTGATGCCTAGTACTTTTGATCATTAAAAAGTATTACACAGTAATCGTGATTAAAGTAAATATGCTTACATGGTAAAAGAATTCATTCTTTTTAGTTGCACTAAAAAATAAGTTTCAAGATATAAATGTACTGAGAGGAACAGAAGTAATAACAAAGATTGCTGTCTAAATAGGTGAGCACTGATACATCAGATGAAAATATAAGAAGGAAGATAATGCCAAACAGAGGTTTAGGAGAATAAAAATATGAAACAAAGACAATGTAAAAGATGGGGTATGTGAAAAAACATAAGCATGGCCCGTCTTGATCACATGAGCTCATTTTGAATCCAGCACTATCAGGTGCTGTGATGGCTAAAAATAAACAAATAATTTGGAAGCAGTCCAGTCCTTTATCTCAAGAATCGTATGTTAAAAAAAATTATTGTTCCAGCCCATGATGAGATTCTATAAATCCAGAAAAATAGCCCATTTTGCACTAAGTTGTATGCTAAATGCTTCACATATGTGAATCCATGAAGAACAAATATAGGGAGGTTGACCAAGTAAGAAAGCCAATAAAACTAGTTAAGTGACAGGACAGCCTTTAAACCAAAACCTTTATGTATCTCAAGGTCATCTAATCACTATACTCTAGTGATCCACAATAGTTTAATGTATGTCATTGAAAATATAAGGCAGTATTAGAAATGTTACCAAGCCTAAGTCAACACACAAAAAAAGTAAAGCTGAACGAGTGAAAAACATATGTAAAGAAATGGACTCCTTATGGAAATGAAATCGTTCATGTGCTTTTAGCTATGCTAGAGTAATTTGATAATATTATGGATGGTTGTTTATCCCATATATTTCCAAGAATAACTCTCTATTTAAGAACAATACAACCATCTACAACAAACCCACAGCCAATATCATACTGAATGGAGAAAAACAGAAACCACTTCCACCTAGAACTGGAACCAGACAAGAATGGCCACTGTCATCACTACTGTTCAACCTAGTGCTGAAGTCCTAGGCAGTGCCATCAGGCAAGAGAACAATATAAAAAGTATCCAAATGGGGACAGATGGAGGTCAAACTTTCAGTCTTTGCTGATGATATGATCTCAGCAAAGGATTCAACCATTAGGACTCAACCATTAGACTCTTGGAAGTGATCAAAAAATACAGTAACATCTTGTGATATAAAATCAATTCCACAAATCAGTAGACTTCATATAGGCCAATAACAGTCAAGCTGAGAATCACATCAAAGACATAACCCCCTTCACAGTAGCTTCAAAGAAAATGAAATACCTTGGAATATACTTAACAAAGAATAAGAAGGATCTCTACAGAGAGAACTATGAAACCTGAGAAAAGAAATAGCAGAAGATAATTAACAAATGAAAGAACATACCATGCTCAAGGCTGGGAAGAATCAACATATGAAAGTTATAACCCAATTACAGCACAAGAATATCCGGAAAGGGGCAAGGAGGAGGGTGGAGGATGGGCAGAAGGAGGGTAATTGGGTAATTCTTCATACCTATGGTGAATCTTAGAAGGGTACAGGTGAAACTTACTAAATGTAGAATATAAATGTCTGAACACAACAACTATGAAAATGCCATGAAGGCTATGTTAACCAGTTTGATGAAAATATTTCAGATTGTATATAAAACCAGCATATTGTATCCCATGATTGCATTAATATACACAGCTATGATTTAATAATAAAAAAAAGTCTGTACTCCCCAAAGCAATCTACAGATTTAATGCAATCCCTATTAAAATACAATACAATCTTTGAAGATCTTGAAAAAATAATTGTTTTGTATGGAACCAGAAAAAAAAACCAATGAGCCAACACAATCCTATAAAACAAGAATAAATTAGGAAGCATCACCTTACCAGACATCAGATTATATCACAGGTTTATAGTGGTCAAAATAGCATGATATTGGCATAAAAATAGAGACATTGATCTATGGAACAGAATTGAGAATCTAGAAGTGAAATCAGCCTCATATCACCACCTGATCTTCAAAGAACCAAATAAAAAGCGCACATTGGGAAAAAGAATCCCTACTTAATGAATGGTGATAGGAGAACTAGATAACCACATTTAAAGATTGAAACTGGACCCTCACCTTTCACCACTTAACAAAAATTAACTCATTCTGGATTAAAAACTTTAAGACATGAAATGATAAAAATGCTAGAAGAAAGGGTGGGAAAACATTATGCCATTGAACTTGGAAAAGAATTTATGGCAATTGCAGCAACAACAATAAATAAAAATGACTTGATCAAGCTTAAAAGCTTCTGCACAGCTAAGGATATAATCAAGAAAGCAAACAGGTAACAGTTAGAATAGAAGAAGATATTTCCATTCAGGTTACAAATCTGACAAAAGGCTAATAACCAGAATTCACAAAGAACTCAAGCAAACCAACAAGAAAAGAGCAAAGGACTACGTTAATCATTGGACAACAGACAAAAATCTAATCTTTTCTTAAGAGGACAGAGGAATGGTCAACAAACACATGAAAAAATACTCATTATCCCTAATAATTGGCAAAATGCAAATCAAAACCACTTTGAGATATCATCTAATCCCAGTGAGAACAGCCCACATAACAAAGTCCCAAAGCTGCAGGTGCTGGCGTAGGGTAGACAGAAAGACGGGCATTCATGCACGTAGGACTGCAAACTAATGTAGCCCTGTTGGAAAAAAGTACGGACAATCCTCAAAGTGCTAAAAGTGGACCTTCCATTAGTAGGTATCTACCCCCAAACAAAAACAAATCATTTTACTATAAGGACATTTCCACTTGAATGTTTATAGAAGCTCAATTCACAATTGCACAGATATGGAAACAACCCAAGTGCCCATTAATCCACGAATGAATTAATAAATTGTGGTGTATGAATACCATTGAACACTATTCAGCTATAAAAAAAGATGGTGACTTTGCATCTTTTGTATTTACCTGGATAGAGCTGGAGAAAGTTCTCCTGAGTAAAGTAACTCAAAATGAAAAACCAAGCATCTCATTTATACAATACTATGCTTAAACTAGCCGACCGACAACCACAGGCCCATATAAGAGACTAACATAATTAAGTTCGGTAAGAGGGAAGGTGGGGAGGGAAGGAAGTTTGGTGAAGGACTCAACTGAAATTCAGACTTTACCTTACAAATGCAAACAATGTAACCTAATCATATGTACCATCATATTAATCTGAAATTTATTAAAAAAGAAAAAACTGATAATCTCCAGAAATAACTGTACAGATATAACTAAAATAAAGTTTTCCCAAATATATGGGTACCCTAAGGCCTAGTTGGAAAAAAAAGAACAGTATCTTGAGGCAATCATTCATTTTCACTTATTATTTTGATTAGATAACTACAAAATGGTGATTATGCTAAACACGCTGATAAGTTGCTTGGTAGAATGAAAGAAAAATTAACCAAATTTTAGAAATACTTTAGGATGGAAGGCTATGTCAATTTTATGTTATGCTCCAGTAAATTCACAATGTGTATTATACTTTAAATACAAATAATAATAACATGCAAAATTTTACATTTCCAGGAAAACAAGGATTGAATAATGTTAGTGGTTTGGTTCCTGACAAGAGGGTTAAATCTCATAATGAGTTTCCTTTGGACAATTATATAGACATGAAGATCTTTAGAAAACATTGGGAAAGAAGAAATATTAGGACTGAGTAGTAGATTAAATTTATACTTTAACTTCATGAAAAAAATCACATATGATTTAAAAAATGTTGTCACCCACAAAAATGA
Organism: Arctocebus calabarensis; assembly: GCA_963573935.1. NCBI lineage: Eukaryota > Metazoa > Chordata > Mammalia > Primates > Lorisidae > Arctocebus > Arctocebus calabarensis. The sequence continues at coordinate 27,703 of CAUYON010044229.1, forward strand.
GTCTCTTATAAACTTTGAACAGCACCTGTAATTATAGGACAGTATTTAGAATATAATAACTTTAGTTCCAATTATCATTGTTAGTCTGATAAGATGTAGTTACACTTCTCAATTGGATAATATTTAAAAATCTACAACTACATCCATTTTATTTTCTATTAGTTCTCATTGAGAATAGGATTTATTAATGCAAGTATCTGATAACAGCACTTATCACTCATACTCACTTATAACCTTATTGAACAATAACTTGGAAGACACAATGATGGTGAAAAAGTGAAAATAAGACAGTAGTGTATTTTAGTGAGGACTGAAGTGCAAGATAAACATCATAATTTAGCAGCAGTTGTTCAAGAGACTAAAACACCGGTAGGCCCAAAGTCAAGAGTAATACTTATACTCAGTATACGCATAACTACTTCCTACAAAGACAGGAAGCTAAGGACCTGCATCACAGAGTCGCCCTTCAAAATATGGCACATGTTATCATTGGCTTTTTCATTAATAAAAATGAATTACCACATAGACAATGTTTCCAACAATATTCTATGTTAAGAAGTTAAGCAGTTAGTTAAGGTTAGTGTTTGAGTGTCCGTGCTCTGCACTCTGTTATAGTTGAATGCACACCTCTGCCACTTCATTATCTGAGCAATCCCAAGAAATTATTTAGTCTTGCTATAGCTCAGTTTTCACATTCATAAAATAGGAATAATAAAAGATTGTGGTGAGGATAAAATTAGAATAGGTATGGACGCTTTTGGTGCCGGCTCTATTGTGAGCCTCGATCTAAGTGATCGAGATATATTAGCTTAAGGGGTTATTAATAATGTTCATAACATTTCAGTCGTACCACACCACGGTTTTAGACACAGGAAAGATATGAGGTGACTTAGGTTCTAAAAGTTTCACCCCGAGGTCAGTGTGGTGGCTCACACCTGTAATCCTAGCACTCTGGAAAGCCAAGGCGGGTGGATTGCTTGAACTCAGGAATTTGAGACCAGCCTGAGCAAGAGCAAGACTGTGTCTCTACAAAAACCAGAAAAACTAACCAGACCCCTGTAGTCCCAGCTACAAGGGAAGCTGAGGTAGGGGGATCCCTGAGACTAAGAGTTTGAGCTTGCTGTGAGCTATGATGCCACAGCACTCTACCCAGGGCTACAGAATGAGACTTTGTCTCAAAAAATAAAAATAAATAAATAGAATAAAAATAAAAGTTTCACACTGGCTTTAGTGTTGAAAATAGACTAGAGAAGACAAGAGCAGAAGTAGAAATCAATGCAGGAAGCCACTGCAGCATCCGCCAAGATGAGCATGGAGGGAGTGGGGAGGAGGGGCAGGCTACAGAGATACCAGCTGGACATGGCGTGTGTGAGCCAAGATAACTCAAAATTGCGGATTGGTGGGGAGGATATTATGGTTTATATATGACCCCAAATTTTCATACTTTGACATTTAATCATCAATGTCACAGTATTAGGAGATGGCCTCTTTAGAGTGATTAGGTCCTCAGGGCAGAGCCTTCAAGAATGGGCTTAGCAACCTTATAAAAGAGGCTGAAGGGAGCATCAGACTCCCTTTTTTGACTTCCTGTTCCTTCTTCCATGAGAGGACATAGCAATTTTCCTCTTTAGGGGATGCAGAAATAAGGCACCTGTTTAGTAGCAGAGACAGCCCTCATGAGACACCCTATCTTCCAATACCTTGATTTTGGACTTCCCAGCCTCCAGAACTGTAAGAAATAAATTCCTATTACTTTTAAATTATTCAGGCTGTGGTATTTTGTTATAGCAGCAGGAATAAACTAAGACAGGGTGTTGTTGTTGCTGTTTTTTCTTTTTCTTTTTGATTGGAGTTTTTGTTTGTTTTGCCTGAGTAATTGGAAGAACAGCATTTGGAGTGGCAAGGTACCTAGATGGATGGAGATGATTATTTAGGATTGGAATGAATCCTGAGTAGAGAATTTGAGTAGAGATGCCCATCAGATGTCTCTGGAGATGTCAAGGACATACAGTTGGATCAACAAGAGGCCAGGTATGGGTGGAGATTTAAAAGTGAACTTGCTATTGATTAAATTCCATTATACAGAGTGAGGCTTTGATGAGATGTCAAAAGTTACAAGAAGGCAATCCTAGTGGACAATGAACCAAAAGGTAAATTATAACAGTTATTTCCCTTCATAAGAAGTTTTTAAAAAGTATACTTTCAGTAAGTATGGCACACTTACATCGTCTAAATATTGTTAAATACATTTAGAAATCTCACACTCTTTAAAGCCACAGACTACTATAAAAAATTCATAATTCCAAGAAATATCTATCATGAAATTTAGAATACTTCTCAGGAAGTAGAAAAAGTTGACCCAAGAAATACTAACCACTGCTTAGTTGCAAGATTCCAACATGAAAACAACTTGCCCACAATTCAAATTGGCCTAAGACTATAGTCTCTCATAACTCAGCCAGTTACTTGGCACTTGGGATAAAGCTGAAAAGACAAGGCCTGAACTCAGAGAAGCCTAATAGCGGAGACACCACTGTCGAGGGAGAAATTCCCATGTTTCTGCTAAATGCTCTATGTGCTGAGGAAACAGAGACTGAGGCAGTGGCTGGATATGTAAAGACTTGAGATGGACTTCAGAGAGATGACTTTTCAGACGGATCTAAAGGAACCTTGGAATTCACAAGATGAAGAGTGTGGAAGGGAAGAAGCATGCTCGGAGGGGGAGTGTACAATGACAGACACTTCTCCACAGGCTTGCCTTTGCCCCTGAACCTGATCTATCTATGCTTACTTTTTAAATTAAACTGTCTTTGCAATCACTAAAAATGAAGTAATTAACTATTAAAGTTGACAAAAATTAATATCTATTTGTATTACAAACCCACTTTATTTCCAAAGGTCCTGCTTGGATATTTATTCTTTCGAAACAGACGTTTTGGGATGTGGATTAAATCTCCATCAGTGTTCTAAGCACAGATTGGAACGGTTGTAAGAGTTCCAGTAAAGCTTCCTGAGCTGCCCATCATACTTCCGAGCCTGCAGATGCCCAGAATACAGAAGACTTATGACTCACTTGAATCTAAGTTGTGGATTAAAATACAAACGTTGTGAGAAGTTCAGTGATCATTTACATCTTAATGAGGCTTGAACAAATCAAATACTGAGGACCTTTCCAAGAAAAGTGAGGTCGGAGGACTCACAAAGTAAGAATAACAACATTCTAAGAATAAGTACATTTGGCAATATCAAACATAATGTTGCTTTACACACTTCATTAAATTCTCTTACAATATTATAACAATTCTACAAGTTGGACAATACATAAAAGTAAGCTGTGACTATACCATAACAGCATTTGCAAATAAGCTATGAATTTCTATCTACAAAGGCTTTCAGGAAATAATTTTTATAGTCTTGGCACATTCTGCAAGTCTGAATAAACCTCTTGAGCATCTCCTAGAAACCACCGTAGTTGAACAAGACCTTATTTCTTCACTTAGGCCCTAACAGTCTATAAGGCAAACTCCAAAACCTTCAAATGTAAAGTAACCTCTTTCAGTCTGAGGAAGTCATTTTAATAGTTAAATATATTGCATTGAGAAAGTCCCCATTTATCAAATGGGTGAGTTAAGCAGGAGATAAAATCTGAAAAATGGAAAACAATTAAAATGGCTCTCTTAACCACTGAAAATCATAACCATATTTCTAAGACCTCTTACCATTGAAAAATATGACAGTTAATTGTGGTATTTGCGTAGAGGCCAAGCCAAACATATGGAATGTTCAGTGGAATTCTCTCAACCCATTATTTTATTAGGCTTAAAAATCGACCTTGATTCATAGGATTTCGATTAACAATAATTTGTGTTATGATGTTATGTAATAATGTCTTGAAGCGCCTAGTGATGTTGTCAAATATATCCCAAATGTGAAGGTCAATGGGAATGATGAAGTCCAGACCAAAAGTGTCAAGGTCAGAAAGCAGGGGCTCACAGTGGGTGCACGTGGGTGTGGTGGAGAAACCATCCCTGAGAATATAAATCAAGAAGTGCATGATGCTTTCTGAATTCATAACTTAAGAAAACTACATTTACTTTTCATTGGGTGAAAGGGCAACAAAACCAAGACTAGGAATGATAAACTGAATAAGATTCTTGTTTTATAGTGATTTGTGTTAAAAGTGTCTTTACAATTAAACGCATTTTAATGGTGAAAAAATATAATAAATAGATAACAGTAATGGAAATATTCTTTGCTCAGAGAATATTCTCTTTATTGAGTAGGAAACTGAGGTCCATGAAAAATAAAGCAACAGATTTTCAAACATACCAGGTTGCTACTGCTGGAATACCAGGTAGAGAGGCATTTGAGGACTGACCCCACAGGCAAACACACTATGTCCCAGTTATAGTGGGTGAGAAGAGCAGCTGCCTTTCTAAGGTAATTAAGAAACCTCTCTAAGAAATGCGAATCTAAACCACCAGTGAGAATAGCCCACATCACAAAGTCCCAAAGCTGCAGATGCTGGCAAAGGTATGGAGAGAAGGGAACACTCTTCTACTATTGATGGGATTGCAAACTAAGACAGCCTCTATGGAAAGAAATATGACGAATCCTTAAAGAACTCAAATTAGACTTCTCATTTGATCTCACAATCCCATTACCAGGCATCTATCTAGGAGAAAAAAATCATTTTATCATAAGGATATTGGCACTAGAATTTTTATAGTGGCTCAATCCACAGTTGCGAACATGTGGAAACAACCACATGCCCATCAACCCATGAATGGATTCATAAACTGTGGTGTATGTGTACCATGGAATACTTTCCAGCCATAAAAAAAGATGGAGACTTCACATCGTTTGTATTTACTTGGATGGAGGTGGAGAACACTCTCCTAAGCATCTCAAAAATGGAAAAGCAAGCATCTCGCGTACTCACTGCTAATTTGAAACTAGGAGGTGAGCAACTATAGGCCTGTGTGAGAGAGAGACACAAATGTAAGAACTAGAGATGAGAGGAGGGCGGAGAGGAGTGTGAGCCCCCACGTAGCAGGTACGATGTAGAGGACGTCCACGTCCTGGCTGGAAGACTCCAGTTCAGCCCGGACGGTGCCTTGCAAATGAAAACAATACAACCTAATTGCATGTGCCCTTACATCAATCCAAAGAAAGATTATCACTTCAAGTAGAATTTCACAGATATTTTAAAATAACTCCAAAAAAAAAGAAGAAGAAGAAGAAAAGAAGAAAGAAAAAGAAAAAGAGAGAAACTTCTCTAACACCCTGGGGCAATCAGTTCCTAACACCATCCTGTTTTGTTGTGTGGTCCTGAATCCCCATTGAAATTTGGCTCTGTGAGTGTCCAGACCAAACAGAGTGAAAGTAGCAACTAATTTTACTTATGCATCCAGTAGCTGGCCTCCTAAGGATGAGAAGACTCCATTCATACGACAGAAGTGGCGCCCTGCAGCTGAGACTCACCTGTGCCAAATCACACCACAGTTCGCTCTGTGCCAAACTGGAAAATTTAAAATACTCCCTCGGTACATAGAATACTTCTGAATATCTGCATTTTGGAAGACCCATATATAGAGTCTTTATTTTGCATATCATCTTCATTCAGACTTCCATTAATTGCTGAGCTGTAACAACAGGTTCCCAGCCAGTTTCTCCCAGTCTCATCTGTCTTCATTCCAGAATATACTATGCACTGCTGTCATATCAGTCTTCTAAATTGCTTCTCCAGTAATGTCATTCCCCTACTCAAAATTCATTAATAGCTCCTCAGTGCCTCCTGAATCAATCAGAATCTCCCCACGACAGCACTCACAGGATGACCCTCCACCTCTCGCTCTATCCTCATCTCTTACTACTCCACTTTCTGTCTCTTTCTCCAACAACAGGACAACAGTTCCCTAGGCGCACCACGCACCAAGCTTGCCTCCAAGTCTTTGCTCTTGTTCTTCCCGCTATCTGGAACGTGACATCACTCTTTATTCCTATTGCCCAGACCTCTCTTTCTACTTTCTCCATGAGCCTTTTCTTGCTCACTTTCAACGAGATTCTCGCTCTCTGCTTTTCTGAAACTCCCTTCTTTAGGAAGGTCTCATAGTGATCAACAGACACCTATGTCACAAGCATTCAAGTACTTGTCTCCTCTGCTCACACTTGAAGATTGTGATCTTATGGTTTGTAGAATCTAACACGGTGCTTAAAAATGGGCAGCCAACACATACTTGTTTGTTTCAACTGAATCTGGCAGCGTTTGGGGTCTCCCCTGGTGACTGGGGGTTGACGTATAGAGTGTAAGTTCATCACAGTTTATTCTAAGGACTTGGCACCATTTTTTGCCTTTTGTTGTACATAGCTGCTGAAGCAAAACAACCAGGGCTTTTTGTTCCTTAAAAGAATAAAAGATCCTCACTACTAAATAGAAAAATAAAAAGGTTAACCATTGTTTATTGGAAATATGGCTGATTTTCTTTCTACAACTTGTGCAGGAAACCGCAGAAGTAAGCATTTTTAAATAGCCAAGCATTCTTTGTTAGGATTTAGGCAAAGTACATTTTTCATTGTTCACCGAACAACTTCTTCAACACCTTCATTTTTATGAAATGACTTCAAAATAAGTAGATGTGTGTAATCATTTTCACGTGTAAATATGTAGCTATAAGCCAAGAATAATCTCATCTGCATTTTTGATCACTGAACCTTACAAGAATGGTCCTAAACTCTGAAAATCATATTCAGTTTCTATAAAAGTGAGTCTTCTGAATGTCCACAAATGTTGAAGGTGTCTTCTCTGCCAGCACAGCAGGCTCCTGATACACCTGCAGCCTCTCCTGTTGCTTCCTTGGTGACCTCGTCCTTCTTTCCTCCTCCGCTGTCTGGAACCACGTACCAACTCTCCATGCCTCGCACATGGTTCCTCATGCCTAACGTCCCCTTAGAAAATAAACTCACACATTTATGTATTTCCATCCTGAGTTTCTCACCTATGCACAAAATCTAGTACACAGTTGGTGCACTGTAAGTACTTCTTGAAGAATTGAGTGAACAGCAGCCACATAAGGGTTCCAGTCCAGTCCATGAGATAGCTGCTCACATCTTCACTAGAATGACCTTTACCGCTTGCAATTCAGAGCATCCCAAACGCAGCTTAGAATAACGCCTCTTCTCTCTGGGAATTTGACAACTCCCAAATTCCCCTAGTTCCCTCCCCCTGAACCCCAATTTCCTTCCATTCCTATTCTTATATTTCACGTCTGGAACACAATGAAGTCATTTCTGTTTACTTCCTTTCTGTTTTCCTCTCTCCAAATGGCAGAAGTGGGGTCATGGTGTATGGCACACCTCCTAGGGGCAGGACACAATTATAAGAGGGATTTATCTAACAAATGCAATCAGTGTGACCTAATTCTTTGTATTCTCAATTAATCCCAAACAAGAAAAAAAATACAGTGTTGATCATTTCTTTTTTTTTTTTGAGACAGAGCCTCAAGCTGTCACCCTGGATAGAGTGCCATAGCATCACTGCTCACAGCAACCTCCAATTCCTGGGCTCAAGCGAGTCTCTTGCCTCCGCCTCCCAAGTCGCTGGGACTACAGGCACCCGCCACAACACCCCGCCATTTTTTGGTTGCAGCCGTCATTGTCGTTTGGCGGGCTGGGGCTGGATTCCAACCCCCCAGCTCAAGGGGGGGTACGTGGCTGGTGCCTTAACCTGTTGAGCCACAGGCGCCAAGCCAGTGCTGATCATTTCTATCATTGCGTGCCTACTGTCTTAATCCGGGCTATGTTGAGAGCAGTCACTGATTCACAATATCAAGTATTCTTCAAGGGCTTACCACAGGCTAGACACGAGGATAAGTTCTGTGTGAGTTATTTCTATTGATCTTCAAAGAAACTCAATGAGAAAATGCTAATATTTTACAGGTAACAAAATAGTCTTTCAAATATTTAGTGCATAACAAGGTACCTAATTTTATATGAAACTATCTGACGTCCAACTTTGTAGAAGTTTCTATCACTGAGTTAAACACATAATGCATATAATTTAATTTTTCCGTAGAACAGTTTCTCAAATAAATATCTGAAAGTAGGTGTTTTGAAAAAATATGACACTGTTACCCTACTTTGATAAATGACTATGTTTAGCAAGAGAATTAACTGCATATAATACACATTTTTTTTTTTTTTTAGTTGTTGGGTATTCATTGAGGGTACAAGAACCAGGCTACACTGCTTGCATTTGTTAAGTAACATCCCTCTTATAATTGTGTCCTGCCCCCAAAAGGCGGAATTAACTGTTTTTATATCCATATTTGGCAACATAAATTGGTATTTAGTATATAATTGCATTGACACAATAAAACGCTACAATTTGCAAATATGTTATTTGGAGATGGATGTTAGTGCAGTAGTTTTAAATAACTATTCTTAATAAGAATAGTTATAGTGTAATGACCATAACTATAAAATAATGTCATTAATGAAAATGCAGTGAACATTTAAAAAGGCATTTTTAGGTACTGACCATTATCTTCTCCATGCTGAATAGCACTGAAAGAAAATTCACATCTAGTGAACAAATTTCACAATTAGAAATGGAGATAAAATTACATAAGCAGACACTAACGAAAAATCTATTCAAACAAAGGAAGATTTTTAAAGCCAAAAAAAATGAAGCAGCAGGAAAGAAAAAAAATCATTCAGTGTAACTAAGACAAGCAGTAAACGGCAGGCTCTACTGATTCCACCACCCTCCAGGTTGGTTATGAAACACCAGCACAAAGGCTTCAAGACACAGGAAATTCAGAAAATGTGGCAGCTGAAACATATTGTAATGAAAACCCCAGAGGGAGGTCGTCTTTATATAGTGATCAAGAAAATGCCATGAAGGCTATCTGTAACAGTACGATCAAAACATTTCTGAATGTATATGAACTGTGCCCTATGATTGCACCAATGAACAGAATTATGATTCAATAAAATTATAAAAAAAAAAACAAAAATAACAAACTGACTTAAAAATTAGTAGAAGGAAAGAACTAATGACAATTAGGGAAGAGGTTAAAAAAGGAAGCTTTAAAAAATACAGAGAGACCAATGAAATGAAGAGTTGGTTTATTTTGAAAAGCTGTGGGTTTTTTTAAAGATAAAATCTAGAAAACTTCAGCCAGAAAAAACAAACAAAAAAAAAAAAGAGGGAGAAAGAGAAGCCTCAAATAAATAAAATCACACATGAAAAAAGACACATTAAAAGTGATCCCACAAAAATACAAAAGATCATAAGAAACTACTATGAAAAATCATATGCCACCAACCTAGAATATCCTAGAAGGAATGGATAAATTATAAGAAACAAACAACTTATCAAACTAAATCATGAGTAAACAGAAAACTTGAACAGGCCAATAATAAGTAATGAGATTGAATCAGTAATTAAAGAGTGTTTCTTCAAAGAAAAACCCAGTATGTACTGGTTTCATTGGTAGATGCCACCAAATATTTATTTATTTATTTATTTATTTATTCATTTATTTACTTTTGGAGACAGAGTCTCACTTTGTTGCCCCAATAGAGTGCTGTACTTAGGGCAACTTCAGACACCTGAGCTCTTCTCTAGTGATTCTCTTGCATCAGCCTCCCAAGTAGCTGGATTATAGGCACCCACCGCAACACCCAGCTGTACTTAGAGTGGAGTCTCACTCCAGCTCAGGCTGGTCTCTAGCCAACTGGTGAGCTCAGGCGATCCACCCACCTGGGCCTTCCAGAGTGCTGGGATTTCAGGTGTGAGCCACTGTGCCCAGCCTCCACCAAATATTTAAAGAATTAACACCAATTCTTCTAAAACTATTTCAGGAAATCCAAGAGAAGGAAATTCCCTCTAACTAATTCTAATAGGTCAATGTTTACTGAATGTTAATCAGACACCAAAGGTAGGCAAGGGAAAAGTATAAAGAGAAAACATTAGGCCAATATCCCAGATGAACATAGATGCAAGGATTATCAAAATACTAGCAAGCCAAATTCAACTGCACATTAAAAAGATCATTCACTATGATCAAGGTGCATTCATCCCCAAAATGCATGGATAGCTTAACATAAGCGATTCAACAAACAAGACTCATCACAGTCAGAGAATAAACAGCAAAACATATGGTCGTTTTTACAAAAAGCAGAAAAAGCATCTGACAAACTCAACATACCTTTGTGATAAAACTTTCAAGAAATTAGGCATAGAAGGTACATACTGCAATACAATAATGGCCATATGCGACAAACCCACAACTAACATCATACTGAATAGGGAAATGTTGAAAGCTTTTCCTCTAAGATCTGGAACAAAACAAAGATGCCTAATTTCACCACTTCTATTCAACATAGTACTGGAAGAATTAGCCAAGAGAAAGAAACAAATGCTATACAAACTGGGAAAAAGGATGCAAATTGTCCCTGTTTGCAGATATCATAACTTATCTATTGAACATCCTCAAGGCTCCACCACTGTTTGAACTAATGAACAAATTCAGTAAAGTTGCAGGATACAAAATCAATAGATAAACATTTGGACCCTCATATCAACCTAAAATAAAAAAAAAAATGAGTAGCATGTCTATATATTAATAGTAAAATAATAGAAAAGTACAGCAAGAAAAAAATTCCCTTTATAATAGATACAATAGAATTAAGATATCTAGAAATAAATTTTACCAAGGAAGTAAAAGAGCTCTACCAGGAAAATGTTGATGAAAGAAATGAAGGGGATGGCAGGGTGTGGTGGCTCACACCTATCATCCCAGCACTCGAGGAGGCCTAAGCCAGCAGATCACCTGAGCTCACGAGTTAAAGACCAGCCTGAGCTAGAGAGAGATCCCCTCTCTAAAAATAGCTGGGCATTGTGGTGGGCGCCAATACTCCCAACCACTTGGGAGGCTGAGGCAAGAGAATCACTTGAGCCCACAAGACTGAGGTTACTATGAACTGTGACCACACAGCACTCTACCAAGGGCAACAAAGTGAGACTCTGTCTCAAAAAAAAAAAAAAAAAAAAAAGAAGAAGAAGAAAAGAAAGAAAGAGAACAAAAACAAATGGAAAGGTATTTTATGTTCACAGATTGGAAGATTTAATATTGTTAACATTTATAATACCACTGAAAGCAATCTCCAAATTCAATGAAGCATTTGTATGTTTTGTTGTCATAAAACTTAGAATAACAACTAGGAACAATGGACACTGCCCTAGGTGTCTTTGCTAAGACCGCAAAAATACATTCCCAAGAACAAAAATACAAACTGGACTTAATGGGAAAAAATATCCACAACTATGTATCCAATAAAAAACTAATATCCAGAACCTAAAAGGAACTCAAACAACTGAGCAAGAAAAAAACAGTCTCATTAAAAAGTGGGCAAATTATATGAACAGGTACTTGTCAAAAGAAGATATATAAATGGCCAAGAAACATATGAAAAATGCTCAGTATTACTAATCATCAGGGAAATGCAAATTGAAACCACAAGATACCATCTTACTCCAATTAGAATGACATTTAAAAGTCAAAAATCAACAGATGTTGACCTGTTGATGCGGCAAATGCAGATGCGGCAAAAAGGTAACACATATATACATTGATGGGAGTGTAAATCAATATAACCTCTATTGGGATCAGTACGAATATTTCTCAAAGAATGAAAATTAGACTTCTCATTTGATCCTGAAATCTCACTACTAGGTATCTACCCAGAGGGAAAAGCAATTTTGAATCAAAAATGTACATGCACTCTGTTAAAATTATTTTTAAAGAAGAAAAAAGTAAAAGATAAAAATGGACTATTCTCAGAGTAAAACTTAGATTATTACAATGCGCATATTATAATATTAAATAGAAAGACTGAAAATCAATGAACTGAGTGAGCACTTCAAGAAGTTAGGGAATGAAAACTGATGTGAAAATAAAACAAAGATTAGAAATCAATGAAACAGAAAGTGATACAAGATAGAGAGGATCATCAGTGTTAAAACTGGTTCTTTGAAGTGACTAATAAAATTGATAAAATCCAGGTGGAAAGAAATTTTTAAAAAAAAGAAGCCATAGACAACCTGTTTTGGAAAAAGGGAAATCACTATAGAATTTATGAAAAAAGATATGAAAAATACTGTGACAACAAAGTTCATAACTCACATGAAACAGAAAAATTTCAGGAAAAATAAACTTACCAAAATTACCAGAAGAAAGTTGAATATCTGAACAGCCTTATGCTTATTAAAAAAATTTAATCTATAATTAAAAACTTACCCTACATGCTCCCAACCCAAATAGTTTGCCCAATAAATACTACTGAGTAATAATGACATCAATCACATTTAAAATGTTCCTGAGACTAGCAATAAAGAAATACTTCCCAACCTGTCTTTAGGCCAACGTAATTTTAATACCCATACCCGACAGAGTCATTGTAAGAAAAAAAGTTTTAGGGTGGCGTCTATGGCTCAACGGAGTAAGGCACTGGCCCCATATGCCAGAGGTGATGGGTTCAAATCCAGCCACAGCCAAAAAAGAAAAAGAAAAAAAGGTTTAGTTTAAGCTCTCTTATGAACGTAGGTATTAACAATCCTAAAGAAAATAAGTCAATGTATGAACTTAACAAAATAATGTATGTATATGTGTACCAAAAGACATCTCATAAAATGTTCATAATATAATTATTAGTAAATGCCCCAAATAGAAAAATGAAATATGTTTACCAATGGTAAAATAAATGAATACAGTATATTTATTAGCAACTCGAACTGGGTCATAAATAAAAGATTAATATATTACAATCAAGTTGAGTTTATTCTAAGAATGTGAAGTTGGTTTGGTATTTAAAAACCAAATGGCAAAATTCACATATTCACAGAAAAAAAGAAACAAAATGTGTTCTTAATCAACAAAGAAAATGCATTTAGTAAAACACAAATTATTATTATTATTATTACAATAATTTTTAAAGTCTCTTTGATAGGAAAAAGAATATCTATGTAAACTCTTTTGTAAATATTATACTCAATGAAAAAAATCAAATATTTTCTTTTTATGATCAAGAATGAGAAAAAGATGCTCTGGATTTTCACTTCTAAAATCTTTCTATCTATTGCAAGAAGCCAGGATAAAATCACAGAGATTAATAAAAGAAAAATCTCAGAGAGGAAGAAGATACTTCCAACATGTATATCTGTATACAACTAGGATTATATTGTAAAGTTTTACATTAGTAAGAAAAAAAACAACAGCTATTAGAAAATGGGCAAATGGCTTGAATAGGGACTATACAACAGTGATTACTAAAAGGTACAATAAGCATCAGGTAAGTTACACATTCTTATTTGTCACCAGGGAAATACAAATAAAAACCACAATGAGGTACCTCAATACACATACAAAGGATGTTGCATATTTGGGACTCTGGTACACTACTGATGGAATTTGTTCAAGCACTTTGGAAATTTTTTGGCAATATCTAAAGAAACTTACTATGCCCTATAATCCATCAATTCCACAGTAGGTATAAAGCCAACAAAATAAATATATACATATACCAAAATACATGTTGAAAGTATTCACAGTACAACTATTAGTAATAACCACAAACAGGAAACAACTCCAAATTTCCTTCAATAGTAAGATAGATAAATAAATCTTGATTAATTCATACAAGATACTACATAGTGATGGAAATAAATTGCTTCTAAAGTAGACAATGACTCTCATAAATATAATGCTAAATGAAAGATTTTAAACCAAATAGCATATACATTGTATGATTCCATCCATATAATTTTCAAAGAAAAAGTAGCAACACTAATTCACAATTATAAGTTAGGATACATCAAGAAGGTCAAAGGAATTTCTAGGATGCTAATATTGTTCTATTTTTTTACCTAACATAGGTCTCTTGTGATAATTTATTATACTACACACTTAATGTATCACTTATTTGTGATACATTAATATTGTATACTTACATGCTGTTAAATGAAATTTAAACTTGGCCTAAAGTTGTCTTCATAAATAGTGAATGGCAACCTAATTTTGTATGTAAACAAACTATAACAAAACAAAGAGTGTATTCTTGTAACAAGCAGCTGAGTCTGAGCCAATCACAGAAGCAGAGCTTCAGCCAATCACAGGCTTCTAATTTATCAGGTTATGTCCTTAGCCTATTCCTCATCAGGCCATACCCAAATAAGGCAAACATTGAACTGTTACCAAAATTAAACAGTTTCTGACTACCACTTTCTTTTTCTGTGATAAATGCTGTGTGTTCACAGTGCTAGGTGGTGCTCTCTGCACCTCTACTTGTCCAGGGTACTGCCCAATTTATGAACCTTTCTTTGTTGAAATAGACTCTGCTCAATGTAATTTGTTTGAAATTTTTTAAAACAATTTCATGTAATGTAAAAAAATTATATTGTTCTTTAATAAAAATTATATATAAAAAATGCACTTATCCTCAAAATGAGTTGTGTAGGCTAACTTTATTTCTTTTTATTTAATTTCCATAACACACATTTCAGCCACTTAGATATGTACAAATGCAGAATGTTAGAACTGACCGTTAAGATTATACATTACAAAAAATAAATAAATAAATAAATAAATAAGATTATACATTACAACCATGTCATTATACAGATACACAATCAGAGGCTCAGAAAAGAAGTGAGTCCCCTGATCAAGGCAATAAAACACACTGATAGCGCCAGTAAAGTCTAACATGTGTATTTTCCTTCTCCTGCTGCTTTTAATCCCTCAGCACCAACTCCAGACACATTGCATATCCCACCCTGCATAAATAATCCTTGTCAGCCTTAATGTCTCTATAATTCTGTTTCATAATCTGTAAAATGAATTTATCAATGATACTTATCTAAAAAGGTCCTCATGAGAATTTAGAACTAAAATGTACGAACACTGCCTGGCACATAGTAGGTGCAATATCACACCCAACCATGATAGCGCCTGGTGCCTGCATTTTCTAAAGCCTGCTACATCACTCTGATGACATATCCCAAGCAGAAAAACAAGTCATAATGGAATGATATTTGAAAGAAAAGAAGATCACAGACTTGAAGTGTTAGCTATTCTTACCCCACCAACTATTGTCCCATCTTATTGTGAGAGCTCATGAGTGAAGGTCTGGATGTACAGAACAAGAGCCATTATTCATACCTTGAAAATCACTGCCCGAGGCAGGCCAACAATCAGTGATAGAAATAAAGTAGGCTGTAAATGAATGCCTACTAGGATAAACACTGAAATAAAAAAGGGTTTCTTTGGTAAAGAAAACATCATTAGCCAATCACTGATCACAGAAGAAAAATACATGACCTCAACATAGCTAAGTATTGGTGAATAAAATCCAATGCAATTGTCTATTTTTCTAATTTTACAAACGTGTTAATCACATCATAGTAAAAATGCCCCAGTATGAACTGACCTGGACAAGAAAGAATTGAAAACAAAGCGAGTCTTATCTGGTGTCATGAACATTCTTAATAAAATATGTAATTGTAATTAAGCATAAAGGAAGTGACGTAATTATATTCCCCATGAGACAAGTAAGCGGAATATGTAGGATAAAAGAAGATCAGTAAATACTTCAGGGAAGGGCTGGCGTTTCATTTTACAACAGATTTCTTGGATATAGGAGACCAGAACATGTATGAGATTACTCTGTAATTCTATTTAAAGCCAAAGAGTTGCTGCATATGCTACCAGTCTGCTTACCATTTCTTCAACATAAGGGTAAAGCATGTCTCCAAAATACTCGGTAGCTTCAATTGGAAGCTGTGCTGGCAGATTGTCAATGGAACACATCAGAATCCCAGAACCTTCAACACTAGGGGAAGCAATATGCTAAATTCAGTTATACAAAAAGTTTAGTCAGCCCTAAATTTTCCAGGTGCCTACTCCACTAAATTTATTTCCTTTTGCTTTATAATTTTGTACAAAAGTATATAACAAAATAAACGAGACTTTCCAAACAAAACGTTTTCCTTCTTTGGCAGCCCACCCTTCATTTAAATACCATTTATGCATTTCAAGCGTTCAAATTAGCATGTGTTGTTCCACTAAGTTTTTAAAAGATGTTTGAGAATCTCTCTCCAAATTTGCAGACCTTCATAAAAGAATGTAAAACATTGAGTGTTTTAGAGTCGTGATCTCCTAACAGCTTTAGCAAACTCACCTGTCGTGAATAATATGCTGGTCTGCATCATACATGCAGAAGGGGCGCTCGATGGTTGTACATTCAGTCATAAACTCTATGGATCCTCCTGTGTCAGCTGAAATGTCACATATTGCCACGAGCCTGAAAATAGCACCAATACTTAGATAAGAGGATTGAGTTCTGAAGTCTCCAACAAGACTAAAAATGAGTAAAAATAAAAGGAACTTGGAAGAATTTTCTATGTAGATGCCAAACATTGTCCTGGCTCTTAGGCTCTCTTTCCTACCGCGCATTCTTCAGGAGACTGCTGTGCTGGGAGACAGAGCATCTGCCCAATATGAGTTTTAGTCTCCACAAGAAGAAAAGAAAGGAAAGGAATAAAAAAAGAAAAGAAATAAAAGGGGGAAATTCCTGCAAAAATCATTGACAACAGATTAATGAAACTTACTTAGCCACCTCCAAAGATTTCATAAAGGTAAAATTATGCTATCTTCACCTTGCTTAAGGCGACATCATTTTATATGTGATTGCACAGAAAACTCCAGAATTATGAACAGAAGTCTCAGTCCAGCATTTGGAGGCCTTGCACGATTTTCCTGCTTACTCTCAAATACCACTTGCTGACATGAAGGTATAGTAGAGCTAGATTATCCCATTCAGTGTCCTAAATTGTGCTTCGGTGGCTCCCTACTCGTCAAGCACTAATCCTACCACCCGGGACTCTTGTTCTCGGGCTTTCCTTTCCAGGCTGTGAGCCAAGTGCTTCTGCTCTCTTCATTCATGGCATATCGTTTCCTCTTCTTTACCTTTCAGGTTATTAAAGTGCCAGGCACATCAGGAATTCCACAAACATCTATTGATTAATTGATTACTTTAACACCAAAAATTATTTATTTTAAATATTTTAAAAATTGGTTGAATGCCTATATCAAGCAATGGACAGGGTACTTGTGGCCAAAGTGGACAGGGACCCTTTGCTTAACGTGATTAAATTCTAACAGGAAAGAAAAAAATAATAAACACAGAAGAACAAAATGATCACCAATTTAGTAACAAAACCAGAGTAACGTACCAGAGAGAGATGGGAGTGGGGAAGTGGGAGTCATCACAGGATGGCTTCTCTGAGGTTATTTCTTTGGAACTATATGTGGAGTTTCAGAAGCCAAAAGAAAAGGGTTTCAAGAAGGAGGGAAGGGTCACCACACAAAATGCCCCCAAGAGGTCTAGGGATGAAAAACAGACAGCTAGTCAACTAACAATCAAATCCTGTGATGTGTGGGAAGGTTATATCCTGTGATACGCTAGTAATGAGTGCTGCTCCTGAAAACTGCCACCACTGCCGAAGGAAAGTCCTTACTTGTGCGGTAATGTGGGGCAGCCTTCCACACCAGGAGCCAAGAACTTTCCTGGGACCAGGAGACTCTGAGCATCTTGGCGAGTTAGCAGGCGAGGAGTGTTTTGTTCCCAGTAAATTCCATTAATTAAACAAGTTGTATAGGGTGCAATCTGCAAAGTCCAACCAAATAGAGACGGGCTGTTTCAATACAGTGTGCTAAAAGAGCGCTTGCAGTAAGGTCCATGAGAAGAAAGTCAATGTTGCTTTTAATTCAGGTCAGTGGTGCCATCTTTTGAGGCAAAATGGTAAATACCCACACAGATTTCAGTGTAGAATTACCCCATGATAGAGAAACCTATGACCATAAGTTATTAAAGTTTTCATTCTATAATACATTGCATAGCAAAAAACTGGAAAGGACAGAAAGCCAAGTGACCTAGAGTGTTATTTCTAGTTTAGTCACAGTTGGGTGTGATCTAAATCATGCTACCTCAACTTCTCTGGGCTCTATGTTCCTTACCTGCAAGATGGGGATAATACATACCCCATTCCTCAAAGGCATGCTGTGAAGATTAAATCAGATAACATTTGTAAGTTCCACGGAGAAATGTTTTACATGCATGCATACATGGTAACTAGGTCAGTGTAAGTTTTAGGATGCAACCAATCACCAATACTTCTGTGATTGGGGGAAAAGAGAAGGGATGAAAATTTACTAGATTCAAAATCCTTCCATTCAAACCTAGTTTCATCATTTTTGTTCTCCAAACATGTAGAGCTGACATTAAGAGTCCTGCTCCCTAACACATTCTACATGCTACAACAGCTAGACTTCATAGCAGAATCTAAAAATGCTATGTGGTTCAAACATATTTAAAATTATCTAAAGCATTCCTTTTTACAATAAATGCATACATTTTTTGTTTTGTTTCTCTTTCCTTTTTTTGGTTTACTGTGGGGAAGATCATTGCTTGGCAAATCATTACAGAATAGACAAATACATTGCACTTCTTTTAAGATAAGACCAGTGTGTCCCCATCACAAGATTTTGATTTCTAGGCAGCTTTCTCATACAGCAGAGTTGATATGTGTTTATACCCCACACCTATTTCACCCTGGTCTCCTGTAATCAATGACATGTATTTAAAGAGGGCTGGCTCAGGTTAGAATCTGTGGCCATATAAGGGATAAACATACATTGAGACCTAACCTCACAGGCATTGTGCTTTGCCAACAGTGCTAACCAGTCCAGGAGAAATACAGAAACCAGTAATCCGCAGAAAATGGTTTAGAGATAGTGGGCACATGTTAGACTTGAAGCCGAAACAGAGGCAGTGAAGCAAAGGGCATAGCCACAGAGACCCCAAACCCACTCCGCATGTGCTGCTCTGAGCAACAGTAGCAGATGACAAGTCCTAACGCCAAACCGTGATCCCCAAAGGGCTCACAACAGAAGTGAACACCGATTTACACATTCAGGACATGGCTCCGGGGAGACAATCTAACTACAGTGTGTCTTAAGTTGATGGGCTACTCACATCAGTGTTGAAGCGACTTAGGTAGCGCTCAGGGTATTTGTCATACTCTACAGGATCATAGATGCCATCTGTTTTCCTGACAAGATGATGATGGCGACTTAACACCGTTCCATACACTTTCCTGAGGTCTGGCAGAGGAGACAGAAATTAGCAAAAGTGGATGACAAACGATCACGATTTATGGTGATAAAAAACTACAACAGAGACTGTTACAGACAGGAAATGCTATGGTCATTCGCTGCTCTTACCTCCGGTTTGGGAAACTTCTTTTAATTCATGGGGCTCCACATATTCACATGGTAGCTCATTAAAGATTGCTTGGGCTCCCTATTAATAATACATGAGTAAGAATCCAAAAATCATTAGGATAAGAACCAACATGATTTCCTGCAAAGATTTTAACTCATTTCCCCCCAAATTATAAAGCCCTGCTTGCCCAGCCGGTAACAAGAACTGCAATACAGAGGCACAGACAAGCTTCTTACAGAATGTCTGGAAGCCAGATTTTGGTCCTAGTTTGAACCCTACACTTTAGAAAAGGCTTTAATATTTTTTTTTTTACTTGAGTTACTCAGAGTATCAACAAGCATGCTTAGAAATTAGGGCATAATAAAATGCTCCTATTTACTTTTTGATCCACTACAGAAATTATTTCAAATGAGGAAACTATACTTTCTACAAAAGAAACAATCAGATGCTTACCCCACAAGATAACAGTAAGAGTGGTGTCCTATATGCAAATTATTTTATTTGTAGAAAAAACTATTTTATAATTACAAGCTTCTACAAGTAATTGCAAATGCATTCTCAAAACCACTCAACAAGGAAGAATTAATGCTTCCTAACATCTTATTGGCAAAATTCCAAGTGCTCTTAAAAAATGTACATCCTTCCATTGACCCACGAATGGATTAATAAACTGTGGTACATGTATACCATGGAATACTATGCAGCCTGTGACTTTCTTTTATCGGTACTGCACATAAAGCTGCTGGATAGCACTTGGCAGCAGCTGAACCTGACAACCACTTCCCGAACCAGGTGACTCACGTTAGCATCGACACGTTGACAGCTGGTACCCCTGACATGATATCATGAAAAAGACACTTTATCTCTTTGGTCGACCTCCTGCAAGCATACAGCTCTCTGTATAAACCCAAGAAACACGATTGAAAAATTAAGGCAAATCCTAGTAAATGGATTTTCTGTGAATTATTTGATCAGCATACTTCAAAACTGTCAGGGTTGTCACAAAGAAGAGAAATTGGAGAAACTGTTACAGCCAGGAGGGATTCTGGAACACAGAGGGACTTGAGGTCGAGATAAATATGAACTGTGTTGGCTTTACTTGACAAAAATGTAATATAATTAGTTCATCAATCACAGCAAACGTATCATAATAATGTAAGATAATAATAGGGAAAGAGGATGCTGGGTACATGGGAACTATTTGTACTAATTTCTTTTGCATATTTTTCTGTAAACCTAGATTTGTTTTAAATACAAAGTTTATTAAAAATAATAAGCTGGGGTTTTGAAAATGAATAGAAATAGTCATAGATAAAGGAGAAAGCAATTTCAGGTAAGAAATAAAAAGCAGGAAAAAGGAGCTGATTTGGTTTGATCTTTATGGATAGTATTCTAGGTCAGTTGTACTATGAGGTGATGCTTGTGAAAATACACTCGACATTTTAACAAAACTTTTATGCAATTCACTTTGATTGCTTTTGATTTTCTTTGTAGGAGTATAATAATTGTGTCACATAAGTAAAAATAAAAGTACACACTTACAGTACAAATAAAGTCCTTCCAAATCTGGCATCTGCCAAATTTTCATCTTCCTAAATATATTCTTTTCCTTCATAGGAAAATGGTTGTAGAAGTAGTTTAGCTTACATCTTTTCAGCTGCTGAATACTCCACCCTTTCTTTCTAACTCACCCAAGTTATTAAGTCCTGCAGAAAAATATCCATCTTACAACATAAGTTATACTCTCTGGATTCCCATGGCATTCAGTTATTTTTTGCTGTCATAAATCTTATATACAATATAGATGTTGTAAGGCATCATTTTACTTTTTTGCCATTAGTCTTTGCTTTCTTTGAGGGCAGCAATGCTGTCTTATTTATCATAAACGTCACACAATTTTAACAGAAAAAATGTTTAATGAGAGAAAGAAGAGAATGAAAGATAGTAAGAAAACAGGATACAATAATATAAAAATTACATTTTTGTGGTTTTGGGCAAAGTCTAATTAAAAAATATAATCTGCTGAGGAAGATACTAAGTAGGAATTTACTTTTCATTTTGTACTCATTTTTGAAAGGCTGTTAAGTGTTCTCTCAAGACGTAAGACTATAGTTAACTGTATTTTGGAATCTCTACCACTTGATAATTCATGTAGTTTGCAAAATATATATTTTCCTTTGCTTTCAACATCAATTCTTTGTATTTTCCATACATGATACATTTCTCTAAAACGTATGTTCAAAGATATTTCAAATACGAACACCTGAATAAAGAGACTTTGGCTTTAAGGAGAAAAAATATGACAAATGATTCTATTGAGATACACACACAGAGGGTGCTAAAAAATGTGTACAGATTTCAAGAAAGGAAAAAAACTTAGTTAAAATTA
Organism: Arctocebus calabarensis; assembly: GCA_963573935.1. Classification (NCBI taxonomy): domain Eukaryota; kingdom Metazoa; phylum Chordata; class Mammalia; order Primates; family Lorisidae; genus Arctocebus; species Arctocebus calabarensis. Next base: position 49,436 of record CAUYON010044229.1, read on the forward strand.
TAATACTCAATATACACCAATAACGTCTGTTCTCTTGTGTATTGTATTTTGTTTCTCTTCTAATTGCAGGAGTCAAATGTCCTTGAGCATTAACATTTTAATACAGTATTTTCCATTCTTAAAATGTGTATACATTTTTTGCACCCTCTGTATGTATATATATATATATTCAGATGGAAATCTTTTGTAAGATTTATGAAATAGTTCAGATTTCTGATAACACTTTGACTCAAAATTCACCGATTATGGAGACAGGTGAAACTCCTTTGTCAGATAGGCTAAAACCAACCAATTTCCAAAGACATTTAAGTGCGCTGGCTTGACTTGTGCCCTTCTAAAGGTATAGCCAAGTCCTCATCTTCTGTTCATATGAACTTATTTCAAAAGAACATCTTTGCAGATGTACTTACGTTAAAATGAGGTCGTTCTGGATAAGCATGAGCCTTAAATTCAATGCTTGATGTCTTTACAAGAAGAGAGAAATTTGTACTCAGAGGCAAACAGAGGAATGACAGCTGTAGGGGGACAGAGACAGAAATCGGAGTGTGACGGCTGTACTAGCGATGAGGAGGAAGGTCAGCCACGGCCAGAACCCAGGAAAAGGCAGGGAAAGACCCTTTCCCGATGCTGAAGAGAAAATGTGACCCTGTGACAACTTGACGCCAACCTCTACTCTCTAGAATTACGGAAGAAAAAAAAAATCTGCTGCTGTAAGCCGCTCGTTGTGCAGTACTTTGTTAGGGCAGGCTTTAGGAAATGATACGTTCAATTACATGTTTTTGTTCAAGTCTTTTTCCCATATCACCAATTTCAGAATTACAAACTTGAAACTACAAAACTGTATCACACGTACATGTATGTGTATGTGTTTCATTTCAGACACGTTTTATTTCAGGTGCAGTCACCGGAGCAAGGAGCCCTCTGATTTCCATCTCATTCCTGTTTTTCTTCTCATTCTCTCACTCTGGCTCTGAAAGAAACTTCTTCCAAAGTTAAAATACTCATGTATAGCTTGTGTTCGACTTGTCTTTATTTTCTTTTTCCATCAAGAGCTTGCACATGAAACTGCTGGGCCTTTGCAACTTCTTTTGTTTTTTAGGTATTTTCTTTTAAGTTATATCTCCAGCCCCACATAGCTTCTGTACTTTCTCACAATCCGTTTCTTACTCTGCGGAGAACTGATATGGAAGGTCTGACCTTGGTTTCAAAGAATATTGAAAGAGGAAAGTGGGATGGAAACTAAGCAACACCAAGAGTTGCACTGTCCAAGGTCAGAGAATATCAGAACACAAGCAATTTCAGAAAGGAGTGAGACCTAATTCAGGGAACGAGACCTGTTTTAAATGTCATCTATTATTAGGCACTCAAAGTACATGGAAAAGATATTCTACATAGAAAGAAGTGTTTTATTCTACACTCATATATAGTTAAATACATATGTAAATATGCAGCCATTTACCCTTTAAAACATTAAACATGTCACAATATACACTGTATCACAGACATAATGATTTAAAAAATGAAAGTCACAAAATTGACGACTATTTGTTGATTATGTAATAATACAAACTGATAAACTTTTCTGCAATACTGAGAAAAAATTCACATTTACTTTCAAAATCAAGTTTTCTCACTTGCCATAGTGTATGTGCAACACACTCTTAAATAGGAATGCTTTTATTTTCTAAAAAATGAGTGAAATGTGTGCAATAATTTCCTTAAAATTATTATAGGAGAAATTCATATTTTTTAACTTCCAGGGTTGAAATATAATTATCAGTATTTCTGTCTGGGAAATTCAGCTATAAACTTATAATTATGTTTATCAAACTACCACAGCAATATTATAACTAATAGTCTTCAGTTCAGCGGTTCTCAACCTGTGGGTCACGACCCCTTTGGGACTCATACGACCCTTTCACAGGGGTCGCCTAAGACCATCCTACATATCAGATATTTACATTACGATTCATAACAGTAGCAAAATAACAGTTATGAAGTAGCAACAAAAATAATTCGATGGTCGGGGTCACCACATGAGGAACTGTATTAAAGGGTCACAGAATTGGGAAGGTTGAGAACCACTGCCTCAGTTCATAAAATGGGTCAAAAGGTGATTTTACAATTTGTAATGCCTAGAACAAGAGCTGTGTTTGAACTTAGAGCTAAGATTCTATTTTTAAGTGTCTCACATTCATACACACACAAATTATGTATTTTCAAAAGCTATTATAATTTTGATAAATTCAATATTTTAGGCATCATAGTTACTTCATGTGGAAATCTAATAAAATTCTCTAGCATTATTAGACTTGAATGGAAATGTCACCGGATATTGATAAAAGCAAGCAATAACTTATGCTGTAATATATTCTCCTAAAGCAAAAGGAAATGAAAAGATTAAAAATTTACATTTTAAGTGCAACGTTATATAGTTTGGATATATTGTTTCCATACTTGCATTGAACTCTTCTTATTATTTGGCAAGAAAAATAACTGCATTTATTGCTATATTGCTACATATTGCAGTAACATGTAAACCTCGTATGTGAATATCACTTCCCCTTTTAAGTTAAAGGTCCTCTCAAGAAGGTCATGATAACTAAAGCATACATGAAGGATGGTCACAATGATATATAAAGGGTAGACGATACATTAGGTTTTATAATACGCTCTCAATAAATTACCTTATTTTGTTTTCACATTCCAATCAATCCCCCACATTGCCTACAACCAAGGAATCATTTTATTGAGCATTCTTTTACGTCACATACCACCAAATGTTAATAAGATAACGGTTCTTGCCTACAGAAACATTCAACGGCTGGAAAATCAAGAAACCACTATTTCACACACAGAAAAAGTACATCAAAAGTGTGTACTTCATGACAGTGGCTGTAAGTTCTGGAAGGTTTAATGCAGACACTTATTCTTGTCTGGGAAGAATCAGGGAAGCCTGCCTCAGAGAAGGAGTCATGATCTAGCCCATTACAGACAGTCAAATGAACAAGCAGGGACGTTTTTACTAAAAGATGTGATGGGAAGAATAAAGGTTCAGATTTGTAACATAGTGGAGGTGCTGAAGATGTAGTCTCAAGGCTAAGCAGCCAAAACCATATCTGCCAGACACAAGGAGATCAGGGTTCCCAAACCCAGAGGATAAACATGGTCACTTGAGACGGTGTGCGTGGGACAATGTGGGGGAGGCATTTTAGAGACTATTTTCTACAACATAGAAATGAATTTAGTTATTTCTGTCACTATAGAGTGTTGACCAACTAAAGAAAAAACTCAAAGGAAAAATTTAATAACAACAACGAGACCAGTGGTCAATTTCACAAGGTTATGATGAAAAAAATATACGGTGAAACTAAAACAGACGGAACATGAGATATTAGTAAAATTCATAACCTTCAACCCAAAGAGAGATTTTCTATAAGAGAAAAGTGTTCTGGCAATTTCATCTGAACAAGGTGAACATCACAGTAGATGAAGTTCTGCTACGGGTTCATGCCGCCCTTGAACTCCACCCACAACAGCATTCTTCACTGTGTTTTTGTCTTCATTTCCCCAAACATCTCCCCCTGGAGTTACAACACTTTATAACAATAATATAACAGCAGTTTGACGGAGGTCTTTAGAGACTCAGTAAATATGCAATGTCATGTAACATGATTATAAGTTAACAAACATACTGAGGTTTAAAATAACAATCATTTGACCTAGAAAATGAAAACATGGATAAAAGACTATCTTTTAAATCAATGTCAACAACTCTCACACGTGTATCGTGGCAGTGCCCCAAACCCTTTTTTCCAGGAGCTGCTTCCCCGAGCCGTCTGTAATCTTACTCCGAAATTCTCAGTAAAATGCAGCCTCTATGCTTACTGTATATCTTGCATTCACTTTTCATTTATGCTTTTGACTCTTTATTCTTACATTTTGTCTGTACACTTTTCTTCTCTCAATAATTTAGTCATTAATTATCTTTGCCCACAAAACAAAAGAGACAACCTAGCAATAAGTACCTTTTTAAGAAGTCTCATGCTTGTGCACACACAGTGTGTGTGCGTTGTGTGTGTTTTGTGCATTGTATCTTGTGTGTGTGCTTTGTGCATTGCATGTTGTGTGTGTGCTTTGTGCATTGTGTGTGTTGCATGTGTGTTGTGTGTGTGTTGTATGTTGTGTGTGTTTGTGAGTGTTGTGTGTGTGTTTTGTGCATTGTGTATGTTGTGTGTATGTTTTGTGTTTGTGCATTGTATGTTGTATGTGTTTGTGAGTGCTGTGTGTGTTTTGTGCATTGTGTGTATTGCATGTGTGTTGTGTGTGTGTCTGTTGTGTTTGTGGGAGGAGCAGTGTTGAGATGGAAAGATGCAGGCTCTGCTAATTATTTTTGTCCTTGTTGCAGTTCCTTTTGTATTATGTCTTCCACTAGACTAAATTACAACAGAGCAGCTGCAGGCCTTATTTTTATTGCCTAGCATATTTTCTGCCATTTAGGTAATTATCAATATGTGGGTATTGAATAAATAATTGAATTAATAATAAATACGTATATGGAAAAATAATTAGGAAACATGCATTGCTATGATTAAAAACACCAATAGGGATTAAAATCTTTGGTTTACCATTTAAAATACTGTGTTGTTTTGGCTTGAGTCTTAAACTTTTCTCTGACTCTGTTACTAAACAGGATGATAATGTCTGAATTGTAGGTTGTTTGAGAAAGTTACATTAACTGATGCCATGTTGTAGAAACATTTAAATATCCCAGGATAAGAAGCAATGCGTGGGACTCTCTTTTCCTCACTTAAATATCACCTAACCCATCCAGACATTAAGATGAAGGATTTTATGCACTTTAGTAAAATTATAAAACTCTTAACATGATCTTTTAGGAATAATGCCTTACTAAATACGTTCTCCAGATATGAAATCTTAGAGGTGACATTTTCTTTGCAGAAGGATTTTCCCCAATGCATAATTTTCAGTATGTGCAAGTCACAGAATTTTTTTTTCTGGTTAGATAAACCAGCATAGATATGGTTTAAAAAATATAAAATTATAATGTTCTAATTTTTGCTCCTTTTTGAGTTAGAACATTTCATATCATTGAATATTATCCATAATTATAGTAAATGCAAAACAGTAATTAAATCTTATTTTCAGCAAAGCTGTTGAATGTTAAAGATTTTTCCTACTAGACCCAGGTTATTCCAGAGGACAAACTAGAGTCAGTGTCACTTAATACTCGTTGGCAAGTCATATCAAGGGAAATGAAAGCAGAAAAGGGAAGAAAGAGGGGATTATTTGCCAAGAGATTGCATCACATGCTGTACAAGGACGTATTTAATCCTGGGACAATTGTCTTGAGAATGGAAGTCAAGTTATTCCTATTACAGAGTAGGGTCTGTACAGTGACTGACAGCTTGTCAGTTAATTACCAATGACATCACTTGGATATGTCTCCCCTCCAAAAAACATTTAGTCCCTAATGTTGCAGAGAAAGCCCAAGAGGAAGCTTCATAGTCGGCCTTATTCCACCCTCAGGGGAGTGACTGAGTTCTCACTTTCAGTTCCTGACAAAAGTTTTCAGAAAAGCCACTGAGCTGCCAATAAGTATTAACTGAAACTGACTCTAGTTTGTCATCTAGAATAACCTGGGTCTGGTAGGAAAGACCCTTCACATTTAACAACTTTTCTAAAAATAAGGTTCAATGAGCCGAGCACCTTCTCCCCTCTCCCCGGTCTGCACACACTGGCTGCCCTTCCATTTTGCCATGTGTGGGAGCCGCCTGAGGCCCTCAGCAGACGCAGATACAAGCACCATCCTTCTTTTACAGCCTGAAGCACTGTAAGCCAAATAAATCTTTTTTACTATGAATTACCAAGGCTGAGATATTCATTAATAGCAACACGAATGGACTAAAGCAATTTGTAGCATACTTTCTCATCTACGATGTTTCACTAACTGAGAAGCTAAGACCTTTGTGGACTCTGCTTGGGAGACCACGTGTGCTCATTCAGGCAGACTCTGAACATTTTGGGTGTAGAAAATGTTTCTACATCCCTGGGAATCCTGACATGAGCAGATGTATGTAGCATTTTTAGTAATGTGCTAGCTTCCATAGATGTTAGTGACCATTGGCTTTTTGTCTTTATTCTTTGGTTGCCTATATTGTCAAATAAAAAGTTCTACTACCTTCTGTTAATGACAATTAATTAAGGTCAATCCCAATTAAGAAACCCAGACCTAAAATGTAAAGTCTAAATGCAAAATATGATTTAAAGAGTTCTAGTTATATTTGCAACAAGTATAGTAGGCATAACACAATTATTGATATGATTTCCATTGACATAGTTATTTTTTTTGCAAGCAAAGAATTACAAGGAGGTTATATATGAAATATCACAAACCATTAAATAATTTGTAGAGAATTCAGGATGTAAAAGTTTAGAAAATCCTGGAAAATGTCCAAGATAATTCCTATTTCTATCCACCATGTCTATTTATATTGAAGCTGCCTGTGTATGCTTACCATCGTAGTTAAATCTTAAAGGCAGTTAAAAAGCCATAGTAATTTAGATTAATAAGGCCAAAAATAAATTCAAGGAATTCCTCTAATTTTATCCTGGAAATATTTACTATATCATCTTCACTATTATACATTATTGTTCAATTTCTTATGAATTGTGAATACACAAACTTCACAGTATGCTTTAGTAGCTAAAATATTTTTAAGGAGAAGTTATTAAAGGAATTCAAATATGAACTTGATGACAAAAGGCATTATATTTTCTGGAAGACCATTGCATTACTATTTGTTTCTTAAAAAGGAAACATAGTACATATGAAGGATCAAAATTATTGGGTTTCTCTACTACATTTTAATGAATTTTAGGTTTTGCAGATAATTTTCAAAGTAAAATATGCACACATGTTCCCCAAAATTCAAATAATTATAAAAATTTTAAAAAATGTAAAAATTCTGCTTCTCCTCTCACCACACTTAAAAAATAAATACTATCAATATTTTATTGGATTAAATCAGCACCTTGGAGCCGATTTATATGTTCTTTGATGTAGAATAAATAATTTAAAATATATATTAATATTAAAGTTGTATTTTTTCTTTTCTGTTATGAATAACAATGACATTGCCATTACTTGTGTGATGATTGAGAAAGATACGTGAAAACATAAATGGTTGCATGATTTTACATATATATTTTTACATCTGTGATAACATTTCCTGATTCTCACATGGAAATCATAAGTATTCCTACCAACTAATGTTCAAATAAGTATCGACAACCTGAATTTCACCAATTTGGAAGTTATGAACTTCAAAAACATTGGCAGCATAACAAAATGGTGATGGGGAAATACAGGGAAAGAAATACCATACTCTATTTAAAATTTGATTTAACTCTTGGCTCTAGCTCTGGAATTCCATTTCTGACTGATCTTCTGATTAATCTTAATTTTATTGGAGGGGGAATGCCCACCATGGTGTGACAAGGAGTAATTTTGTTTGTGTTTATTCTCCTGGGGGTTGTAGATCTTCTGCCTCTATATGTTTTCAAACGTTGAAGAATATTCTCAATTTTTTAACTTAAAAAGCACTCTTGCCTTATTTTTTTCCTTACTCTCCTTTTAGAATTCATATATGGTAATATTGCAGAACACCTAAATATGCCACCACCACCCCCAAAAAACTGTAAAATAGACCAGAATATGCTGACTCAAAATATGCCTCTGTTGCATAAGGAGTATTCTGAGGTGATTATTTTGAGAAATTCCAGACAGAAGAGAAGCTTTAAAAACAGCAGGAGATGGTACTTTTTATTAAAAAAAAATGGCATCTATAAAGAAAATCTCCATTGGTACAGTGTTTTACAGTGTCTCCTGTCTATGACAAAGAAAAGAAAAAATATCTAAATCATCGTACAGAAAACACTTACAAATTTGCATAAAGAATTTTGCTCCTTTTTGCAAACTCTTTTTCATCACTTCCCCGTAACCAACTTCCTCAAACCCTTCTTTCTTTGTGTCAGCAAATGTATTTATGCCTGAATTCAAAGCCACTTTCTGAGATTGACTCTTTTTCCCTAGGAATTTCTCATATCCACATGAAATGTATGTGTGAATCACCTTCTGTTTGTATTTCTATGGTTAATCTGTCTTTTGTTACAGAGGTCAATCCTAACTAAGAAACTCAGACCTAAAATGTAAAGTCTAAATGCAAAATATGATTTAAAGAGTTTACTTGAGCCAAAGTAGGGACAGTAGCCTGGAAGATTCATACACAAGGAACTCTGGATGTGAGCTGCCTTTGAACTTGGTCACAAGCTGATTTGAAAGGCAAAATAAGGGGACAAAACTAATCTTCAGGAATTCTCATTGATTTATCTAAGCAACTTCGATTAGTGATTGGCTATCCATCTTTAAGCTATGGGGTCCGTTGTGGCTTTATTAGGTTAATTTACAGCTATTTATGGCAGTAGCCCACAGTTTCAAAAATGAATATTTAACTCAAAGGAGGGAGTTGGGCCTGATTTCTGATCATTTCAATGTCTCCCTAGACCTGATATTAAAAATACTAGTTTCATTCCTTAAAAATCTCAGTTATTGTCTATTTTACAGAAATATTAAGCACAGACAGAAAGTCATTATTTCTCTACTACAATATTTTTTATTGTTTTTTGTGACTATGTAGGGGGTACAAGTGCAGTTTTGCTACAAGGATATATGGAATAGGAGTGAATCTGGGCTCTGTGTGTGACAATCACCTGATTGGTGTAGACAGGGCCCATTAGATAATTCCTTATATCACTCCCCTACCACATTACCATCCTCCAGCCCTTCTGAGTCTATAAATTTTATTATTCCATGTTCTGTGTCCATGTGTATATGTTATTCAGTTTACACTTATAAAAGGAACAGGTAATATTGACTTTCTGTTTATTATTTCACTCACCATATGGCCTCTAGTCCATCCATGTTGCTAAAAAAATAAAAAAATAAAATCGAGATTTAATTCTTGTTTTATGGCTGAATGATAGTCCATGGTATAAGTATGTCACATTTTCTTTCTCCAATCATTTGCGGTCACTCGCATTGATGCTGTCTCTTTGCTATTGTGAGTGGTGCTCCAATAAACAGGCTAGGGCTACGTCTTTTCAATATAAATATTTCCTCTCCTTGGCTGTATCCATCAGAGTGGGTTTGATGAATCAAATGGAAACATTATTTGTAGTTCTTTGAGTGATCTCCAGAATACTTTCTCTAAAGATTATACTAATCTACTTTCCTATCAACACCATATAAGCATTTCCTTTGCTCCACATTTTGCCAATATCCATGTTTTGCTTTGTTTTGCTTTTAGGCTGATGTAAGATGGTATCCTTTTACAGTTTTAATTTGATTTTTTATACTGATTAGTGGTGCCTAGCATTTTTCATGTTTGGTGGCAAACTATCTGTTTTCTTTTGAAAAAATGTCTATTTATGTTCTTTGCCCAGTTTTTTTTACTGGAGTGGTTTGGTTTTTCTACTTGAGCTCTTTGAGATTCTAGATATGGGGACTTTGTTGGATATGTATAGTTTGCAATATTTTCCTCCATTCTGTAGATTGCCTATTTACTCTGTTGGTTATTTTGCTTGTGCAGAAGCTTTTTATTTTAATTCAGTTTCATTTTTCTATTATTTCTATTTCATTTGCTTTTAGAGTTTCCTGGCCTTAAATTCTTTCCTGAGGCCAATAAATGCCCAGGAAAGACTTTCCTATGATTTCTTTAGTATTTTTATGGTTTTAGATCTTACCTTTAATCTTTAATTCAGCTTAAGTTTATTTTTAAGTCTGTGAAGTTTACAGATGAAGACTATGGTTATCTAATTTTCCCAGTATCACTTATTAAATGGAGTTTCCTTTTAAAGTATTCTTAAATAAAAGCTCACCATGCTAATCCCTGTACTATTGTACTGTTTCCAAATGGATGAATCCAGCTAACAGAGCCCTTAATCTGCTATCTTAAAAAAAATACATTCTACAACTCCATATATGTCCAATACCCTTCTAAACCTTTCTTTTTAAAAACTATCTCTATTCTTTGATATTAATTTGTTTTCCATTGGCAGTTTTCCAGGTCACTTACTCTGTCATCTGTTCTGTATAATGTTCTGGTAAATTAAACATCTTATAAATATCTAATGACCTCTTAATTAAATGCATTTTATTTTCTACCTCAGAAGTAGTTATCTGATTATTGATTTAAGCATTTAAATTACTGGTGAAAATTAGCACCTTTCTTCTATTTTGCCTTCTGTTGTTCCTTTTATGGAAACATGAGTCAAAATTATTCAAAAATCCTACTTATGTAATATAAATACAGTGCTCTCCATTTATTCACAGTTATGTAACATTTTCCTTTCTAAGTTTCGGTTACTATCAACTATAGTCTGAAAATAGTAAGTAAAACATTTCAGATTTAAACAATAAGTTTTTAATTATGCACCATTCTAAGCTGTGTGATAAGATTTCATGTCCCCCTGCTCCATCCTACCAGGGACATAAATCATCCCTTTGCCCAGGATATCTATGGTGTATATGTTAAACACCCATTAGTCACTTGGTGACTGCCTAGGTTATCAGGTCAACTGCTGAGGTATAGCAAGGCTGGGGTTTGGTGCTATTTCAGCTTTAAAGCAACCATGGGGACATGTGGAGAGTATTTTTTGCTGATAAGAGGGCTGCTCTATTCAAATCATTTTCTTAGTCTTTTATGCTGCTATAAGGGAATACTACAGATGCAGTGATTTATAACCTACCATATTTATTTGAATCACAGTCCTAGAGGCTGGTAAATCCAATTGAATGACGTACTGGTGAGGGCCCTTTTGCTGCATCACAGCGTGGCCAAAGGTATCACGTGAAGGGAGAGTGTGTGAGAAGGACAAAGAGGGGCCAAACTAGCTTTAATTACAAATCCCTTCTTGGGATATCAAATATAGTCCCATGATAACAATATTAATCTGCTCAAGATGGTGTAGTCCTCATGACTTAATCAACTCATGAAGGCCCCACCCCTCAACATTTTTACATTATAGGCTAAGTCAAGTGTTCTTTGAGGGAAGCATTTAAACCAGAGCATTCCACTCTAAATTTATATTATTTTCATATGAAAATGTCTTCGTTCCATCCCACTAGCCCAGAAATCTTAACATCTTTTACCATCACCCAAAAATTCGAAGTCCAGAGTCTCATCAAAATTAGATGTCAGAGAGAGTTAAGGCAGGATTCACTCTGAGCCAGATCCCCCAGCCGTGCACCTGTGGAATAGAAGCAATTTACATGCTTCCAAAATGCAGTGGTGAGACAGGTATAGGGTGGACATTCCAATCCCAAGAAAGGAGAAATAGGTACGAAGAAATATAATTTCTCCCAAGTTAAGTCCACAGGCAAGAGAATAAACAACATTAAATCTTGAGACTCTGGAGTAGTATTTTTGACTGCTTGCCCCACCTTCTGAGCACACTAAGTAGGGGTTAGGCCTACCAAGACCTCATACAGCATCATTCTTATGGTTTTGCTTGTCTCAGTTCACTCAACATCACTCAAAGTTTGGATCGTTGTCTGCAGCTTTTCAATGCTGACATGCTTGCTGGAGCCTCCACAGTTCTGGAGTCCTGAAGGCAGTTGTTCTTTATCCCATCTGCTGACTTTCCACCCTGCTATGTGGCTAGTTTCTGCCTGGATCCTGAGGGTCTTTGATGCATCTGTGAAATCTGGGTGGACACCACTGTGGACTATGACTCTTGCATTCTCTGCATATGTTGAATTAGTACCAGTACCATGTGGACACTGCCAAGGCTAAAGCTTTCACCTTCTTGAGTGGTGGATCTATCTAGAATCATTTAAATTCTAATCTTTGTTCTCCCCAAACATAGAGAGGTTCTGCTTCTGAGAGGTCTGTGATTTAGTTTATTTCCTGCCTGGTTCAGAAAGCAATACCTATCTTTTGTGACTTGATTTTTTTTTGGTGTAATCTTAAGAGAATCCAGAAACAGACAAACCAGAAAAGGGTACGAGTTACTTACCAGTCAGGCCCCCAGTCTGTTTCTGTACAATCTGGTCTAGCAGATAGGAAAAATCAGTTTCCTTTGCAAAATTTTGATTAATGAGGAAAATAAATTTATGGGTGAATGTCTTTTTTTTTTTTTTTTTTTTGGCCGGGGCTGGGTTTGAACCTGCCACCTCCAGCATATGGGACTGGAGCCCTACTCACTGAGCCACAGGCACCGCCCTATGGGTGAATGTCTTGATGTAATGATGCTGGTGTGATATTTGGTACTTTGTGGAATGAATATTCATATTGTTTGGTAGCTTTTCTTCACCGAAATAGCCTTTTTCTTTTCTTTTCTTTCTTTCTTTCTTTTTTTTTTTTTTTTGACTTTGTGTTGTTCTAACATAAAGAGGGGTATCATTTGACAATTTATTAGAAATTTCTAACTGGGGAACCTAGTTTTATTAATGAACTAATATAAATCTCCAAAAAATGTGAAGTTTTATTACTACAAAGGAAAAGAGGGGGACTGGCTAAGGTTCCCTCTCATCTTGTTTTATGTTGTTGCGAATGTGACTTGTGACTACATGGGAGCAGTCTTTCTTGGTCTCCAAAATCCAGGGAGTATGATTTTCAGGTCACCTCAAGTAAAAAGCATGAAAATGATTAGAAGCCAAATTTTTTCCTCCAAATGCATCCAGCTCTCAAGAAGGTTTTGTCATAAGAAGTCCCAGTGCAGAAGTGGCTGTTATCATTTTAATCCTTATTGCCTAGTTAGTGCTGGGAAAGATGGCTACTGGTATCACAGATGAATAAGTCCATGACTGGTAGCCTCCTACAAATTTATGTGTTACTGGATGCAAACATCGTCTTTAATTTTTCTTCTGTTATCTTAGTCTAGTTTTGAGAGTGAGGGGGGATCTTTGGGATGATGTCTTCTCTGAAGAGACTATTGGGTTGAGTTGCAGTCAGAATGAATACACAATTAAATATTTCAGTTGTCAATGAGCAGAAGAGAAATTCTTTAAGTTAGACTCCTAAATTCAAAAAAGAAAAGAAATTAGAGATAACTTTTTCTGCACAATTGTCTTATGTGTAGATATGGAAAGATCAAATCTCAAAAATCATCATAATAATGTCATGGCTAGCACTAAAATTTATCTTTACTAAATTAAAGAAAATAATATAAAATCCTTTGTAAGCTTAACCTGCCTGCTTAATGTCTCCTGCTAGGAAGAACATGTTCCAGCTCCATCTAGGTAAACACAAAAGATGTAAAGATATTATCTTTTTAATGGCTGCATAGTGTTTCAAAATGCATCAATGTACACAGTTATGATTTAATAAAAAATAATCCTGCTAGATTAGTAATGAATGTTGCCTCATCTTGTAGTCTTATGGTTAAAATTCCGCATAAAGTTTAACTTAGAAAGATATCTGAGGTTAAAAATATCCACAAACTAAAAATAACAGCTGTGTGTTTCTCCTGACTAAAATCTGATAAAAAGAGATTGGAAAGGAAATTTTTAAAAGAATTCTATAGTCAAAAGTGGTCTGAAATATTTAGGAGATATATATATCTATACTATATACATATATAGTAAAAAATCCTCAGTTAAATTGAATTTCTCTTCTCTCACATTCCTGCTAACTATGAGTTCTCTGTATGTGTATCTGTATTCATATATAATAGACACAGACACACACATATATATCTGATGTGTTCTTTAATCATATATGTATATATTTATACATATTTATATATTGTCAACATCTGATACCAAGCTTAATTAAACATAAATGAGTAATAAGAAATTAAATAACTACCCAAACACTTGTCTAGTTCTAATGACCTACGTAACCATTTATAAATAAAGATAGTTTTTACATTGTTATAAAATAAAATATATTTTTTCTGAGTCAACTACACAAAGCAGTTTAGGCTATTTTTGCTATGTGTTTTAAGACCATGAAACTATTATTTCTATGGTACTCTTGATTCTTGTTTAATTTGTCTGTGAACTTACGTCTTTGGACTTGAACCTCTAGGCCATGGTGACTCATTGTCCTGTGTCCTGGGATCTGCATCTAATACATTATTAAAATTACTTACCTCATAGGTTTTTCACTGAAAATAAGACTTACTAATAGTTGACACTGCAGTTAATATAAGTAAGTTTTAACTACTATGTAGTTGTCAACATTGTAAAAGTTGTTTTAAATTGAAGGAGAAAATGATCAAGAAAATTAAATGATTGTAAAGAGATGGGTAAAGGGAAAGAGTGGAAAAATTATAAGAGGTTACAAACAGTTTGTGGAAATATTGTTTTGTGTGGTCAAAAATGGTTCAGATTAAATGAATTTGTTTATAAGATTTTATCAAAACTATCTTGAGCATTATTAATACACTAATAGGAAAGCAAACTTTTATTTTTTTAACAAGATTTTCAAAAATAATAAGATATAGTAAAAGACTTTTTATCTTTTGTGAAAAGTGCAAAAGAGAAAAAGAAATCCCCTGCCCCAAGAAAAAAGAGAGGGAGTGAAAGAGACACATCAGTTTGGGTTGCGGTGTCTTTATTAACTGTCACGATTGCTTAGGAAACACTCTCTGCCCTTAGGACTGAATATATATTTGCTCCTTACAACCTTTGAATTATCATTTTGGCAAAGTGAATAACTACTAGTTTAGAGTGACTTCTGATTCTATGTTAAGCAAGTGTTTTAAGTCTTTGTTATTTGACAACCTTTCCAAAATCACAATTTCAAACTTTCGATTCAGTCTCTTTGACCTCAAAGTATGTCTCAGGATGCCAGCGCTCCTGGAAGTCCAAAGAGTTTAGGTTTATTCAGTATATTAAAATCATATTGGGATGTATTCCCAAGTATTAAATGGTGTTTAACTTTCTGCAGGTTACACTTGGATAAATACATTTTTGCTGTGTTCCAAAATTATATGAGATTCCTAAATTTCCGAACTATGTCAGGCTGCTATCAGCAATAATAATGATTTTGTTAATTGTTACTCATTAGAGAAATAAGCAAATTATTACATGTTACAGAAATATGCAAATTGTATCTTCATGGCATTTCTGACACTTTCTCATTCACAATCATTGTTTTACTTTAAATATTCTCAAAAAATATTTAATAATCATCTATAGTCCAAAATTTGCTTATTCAAATATAAATATATATGACAAATATTCTCAAATACCAGTTTTTAATAATTTCAGATATCATATGATAATTCTAAAGGAAAAAAAATATACAGGACTTTATAAAAAATCTGATGTGTCCATGATGATTGCTAACCCAGCATCAAGTAAAACAAGAGTTAATTACATGGCATGGAAGTGTTAGAGACCTAAAATAAGTTCTATGATTTTTAAAATTTGAAAGATTATTGATTATTTTTATGGGTTCTCAAGAACCCATAGCCTATTTCTTCTGAGCTATTTACAGCTTATATCAAATTGAATAATGTATACTTTTGTGAACACAATTTGAAACATTTGTCCTTCTCCTTACCTGATTTTTTAGAATTTGTGGGTAGCGATATAGTTACTTTTCAGAATTTGTGAGAATAGTAATGTAGTTATTGGCATAAATTAAATAAGAATCTATTTTGCTTTTATATCAGTATACAATTAGAGGCACGAGTTAGGCTTTAAAAGCTTATTGGAAATATTGGTGTGTTTACCTTATCTACGCAAACCCTTTACCATGTTCCTGACATGTGGTAAATAAAGAATTCCACTTTATGGCATGCCCAGGAACTCAAGTTATTTGGGGACCTCCAAAAAGATGACCTCCAATTCACACAGGATTACAGGCAGTCTGGCAAATCCTTGGCTTGGATACGTCAAGAGGCTTTCATTCATCTCCTCTCCTCCTCTTTATGAAGATAAAGTTCCAGCAAAGCCAACTTAAAAGAGGCTATCTGGCCCATTACTATGCTTCCTGCATTTTATGCAAATAACCAGGCCAGGTATGATTAGACTAAAGCTTATTTTGCAAGTAAATGGGTTCTATATGATTTGTCATTAATAGATTTTGAGTACTGGAGACAGGAATATGTTTCTGAAGAAATCTGTAGAACATCTGTCATCACACTCTACCCGTGGCCATTGTTTTTCAGCTTTTAATATTTAACCATGCTTTGGACTGAATCTTGAATTCTGTTCTGATTACAATTCTCCAAACCAATGTTTCCAATTCTTTTCTTCAATTTTTGACTTTAAATTATTGAAATTAATATTGTTTTTTCCTCAGGTCCTGCAAGTTAAAACTAGACAACTTGGTATGAACTTTACATATATATAGTCTTTGTACGTACTGGTGTATGACTACTCACACAGACCACTCAGGTAAGTTTCCCAGGACATGTGATGGAAACTGAAACCCAGGAAAATATGTCAGGATCTGCAATATGCCACTATCAGAAAATTCTTTGAGCCCAACATGTAAAAATCTTCTAGACTGCCTGCCCTCTGAACTCAAAACCTGAGTTTTTAATTTGTGAACTGACTCTTATTGAATATATGATTGCCCAGATTATCTAGAGACCTGACTTGGCATGAAGTGATCTGAAACACTATTTCTTATTAATTGTTCAATTGGATTTGCCAGTTCCCACACTGGTTCAATGGCTTGGAAGACAATCCACAAATCTAATTTCTGTGCTGTGAAACTTCTTGGGAAGTTTCAGATTGGAAAATGATGAGGCTCAGAAAACAATATCCCAAAATGAAAGCTCAGAAGCAGCCTTAGAAGCAAAAGTCTTTCCCTGACTTTCTTTTGTCCGGAGTTCTCTTAGTCCCACTTTCCCCCAAGATTAGCTACGAAAACTAGAGTCTCTATTCACCATGGAAAATCTTAGAAACCATAACCCTTTTACCCAAAAGCCACTCATAACAATATTATTCTAACTTTCCTTTTGCCTTATCGGTGTAAAACCTAGCTGCAAAGAAATTATCTGATCTGCCTTGATTGATATAAATCACAAGACCCCATTCAACAAAAGGTCCCACCCCACACCCAGAAGGAAGGAATATGTATTCAGCGAGGTTGACAAGGGTCTAGAGCAGTGGTTTTCAACCTGTGGGTTGCGAACACTTTGTAACAATGAAAATACACCCTGAATATGAGATATTTACATTACAATTCATAAAAATAGCAAAATGACAGTTATGCAGTAGCAATAAAATAATTTTATGATTGGGGGTCACCACAACATGAGGAACTGTACTAAAGGGTCATGGCATTTGGAGCCATTAGGAAGGTTGAGAACCACTGATCTAGACAGACAGGCCTTGACAGTTTCCCCGCTCAATCTATTAGAATTAGATATTTCATTTTTTGTCAAGTGATATTTCTACATGGCTTTCCATACTTTGTTGAAGTTAAACATAAAAAGTGAACAATTTCCCTTGTATATTTGTGTTTTTATTCTGAGGGCTTCAGTGTATATACATGAAATAAATTTATATGCCATTAATCTCCAATAATCAGACTTTTTTTTCAGTGAAACTTCAGAGGGCCAAAGGGGGATTTTCCCCTTGGACCCACTTTCATTCCGGAATTCCTAGTATTCAGCTAGAGTTTGTTGTAAGAACTGGCGTTTTACATATGATGTGCCAAGGGTTCTTCTAACTTCTCTTGTCAACAACATTTGTCTTAAAAAGTTGTAACGGCTCGGCGCCTGTGGCTCAACGGGCTAAGGCAGCAGCCACGTACACCTGAGCTGGCGAGTTCGAATCCAACCCGGGCCCGCCAAACAACAATGACGGCTGCAACCAAAAAAAAATGCCCAGGCGTTGTGGTGGGCGCCTGTGGTCCCAGCTACTTGGGAGGTGGAGGCAAGAGACTCGCTTGAGCCCAGGAATTGGAGGTTGCTGTGAGCTGTGATGTTACAGCACTCTACCCAGGGTGACAACTTGAGGCTCTGTCTCAAAAACACACACACACACACACACAAAAAAAAAAAACCAGAAATGATGTCCTCTGCTTATAATCAGTTTTGGCAAAAGGTCCTCACGTAAGAAAATAGGCTTTGATAGAACATTTCTTAAACTGATAGAGGCCATCTACAGAAAACTCACAGCCAGTATCATATTGAATGGAGTAAAATTGAAAGCATTTCCACCCAGATCTGGAACTAGACAAGAATGCCCATGGTCACCTCTGTATTCTACACAGTACTTGGGAGTCCTAGCCATTGCAATGAGGCAAAAGAATGAAATCAAGGGTATTCAAATGGAGTCAGAGAAGGTCAAACTCTTTGCAGATGACATGATCATATACCTGGAAACTCCAGAAACTCAACTACAAAGCTCTTAGGAGTGATCAAGGAATATAGCAGTGTCCCAGGATATAAACTCAGTACCTACAAATCAGTAGCCTTCATATATATGAACCATAGTCAAGCCAAGAATATAATTAAAGACTGTATTCCTTTTACAATAATGCCAAAGAAGATGAAATACCTGGGAATATATCTAACAAAGGATGTGAAAGATCTCTGTAAAGAGAACTATGAAACCTTGAGAAAAGAAATAGCTGAAGTTGCTAACAAATGGAAGAATATACCATGATTGTGTTTGGGAACAATTAACATTGTTAAAATGACCGTACCACCCAAAACAATCTTCAGATTTAATGCAGTCTCCATCAAAACACCAATATCGCTTTGAAGAATGTGAAAAAATCATATTTCATTTTATATGGAATCAGAAAAAACCCTGAATAGCCAATATAATTCTTAGAAATAAAAACAAATCTGGAGATACCACATTACCAGACTGTAGGTTATGTTACAAAATGATAGTGATCAAAATATCATAATCCTGGCACAAAAATAGAGATGTAGATTTGTGGAATGGAGTAGAGAATCTAGAGATGAACCCAGCCACATATCATCATTTGATCTTTGATAAGCCTAACAAAAACACGCACTGTGGAAAAGAATTTCTATGCAACAAATCGTGCTGGGAGAACCAGTTATCCTCTCACCACTAACAAAAATCAATTCTCAAGGGATAAAATTTTTAAATTTAAGACATGAAACTATAAAATAAAAAAATACTAGTAGAGAGTATAGGGAAAATCTTGAATATATTGGTCTGGGAAAATATTTTATGAGGAAGATTCCCCTCCCTTGGCAATTACAGCAATGCCAAAGATAAACAACTAGGATTGGATAAAGCTAAAAAGCTTCTGCACAGCTAAAGGCAGTAGAACAATGGGAAACAGACAGCCTTCAGAATAGGAGATTTTTGCAGGTTATGATTCTGACAAAGGTCTAATAGCTAGAATCTACAGAGAACTCAAATTAATCAATAAGGAAAGAACAAACAACCCATTTTTGGGGGACAAGAGATTTGAACAGAAATGTCTCTCAAGATGGCAGATGAATGGCGACAAACTTATGAAAAAGTGCTCATCATCTTTGATTATCAGAGAAATGCAAATCAAAACCACTTTGAGATACCACCTAACACCGGTAAGATAAGCAACATCACAAAGTCCAAAAACTGCAGATGCCGGCATGGATGTGGAGATAAGGGAACATTTCTACACTGCTGGTGGGATGGCAAACTAATACGGCCTCTATGGGAGAGGAGAGTGGATAATTCTCAAAGAACGAAAAGTTGACATTCCATTTGATCCTGCAATTACCATTACTAGGTATCTACCCAGGAGAATAAAAATCATTTTACCACAAAGACATTTGCAGCTAGAATGTTTGTTACAGCCCAATTCATAATTGCCAAGTTGTGAAAGTAACCCAAATTCCCGTCAACTCATGAATGGATTACGAAATTATAGCACATGTACACCATGGAATGCTATTTAGCCATGAACAGACTTTACATCTTTTATATTAGCTTGACAGAGTTAGAATGCATTCTGTCTAGTCAAGTATCTCAAGAATGGAAAAAAAGTATCAAATGGACTCAATATTATTATGAAACTAATATATAAACACTTAAACACTTATGCAAATGACAAAACACAAATATAGTCTATCAAGGGTGAGGGGTGAGGAAGGAGAGATGAGGGGAAGAAGGGAGGTTGGTGGGAGGAGGGAGGGCATTTGTTGGGATCTCACTTAATGTGCACGATGCAAGGGTATATTTCAAAATAACTAAAAGTGAATTTTAAATGTCTTACCACAAAAAACAAGTAAGTGAGGTGATGGCTGTGTTAAGCAGTTTGATAAAAAAAGTACATACTCACTGAGCCAAAAAAGTACATACTGTGGATCACGTTATCACATTGTATACCCACAAATGTGTGCAGTTATGACTTTAATTAAAAATTAATTAAATAAATAATAGAAAAAGTAATTGGTCCTCAGAGAAAAGCAGCCGCAGAAAGAGCAGCTTTTAAAAGTCTTATTATTCTTTCTCTCGGTTCCATTAGTGATCACTCCATCATGAAAACTAGCCACCTTCAAGGGGACAGCTGAATAATGTCTGCGTTTTCCTTTTCTTTCTGCTGTCATATGTTAATACAAGAGCCGATACCCTGATGCTGCAACAAGCCCAGATCTGCGGTTATCTACATTTTCAACAAATTTGAGCTATTTTTTTAAATTTTGATTTGGACAAGAGAAAATAAAAAATATAAAGATTTATTCTCATTTACTCTATATATTTCTATGTTTTACCAGTTTTATCTATAAATTTTCCAGTGTCTGAAAACTTTAGAAAGTCATAAAATCATTAGTTTTAAAATTTATTCTAAGTTATAGGTTACTTGAATTGCTCAACCCTTTAATATGTGCATATGATAAAAAAAGTAAATTTAATTTTGTATTAAAACTTCATTATTTTCTAAATATATTTCTTTTTTTTTCCTTTTTTTTTTTTAATGCAATTTTTTTTGGCCGGGGCTGGGTTTAAACCCGCCACCTCTGGCATATGGGACCGGTGCCCTACTCCTTTGAGCCACAGGTACTGCCCTCTAAATATATTTCAATTTTAAGTGTGTGATTAAAGCTGTCTCATGAAAAAGTATCTCTATTTTCTTCATATGTATATTTGTTTTTCTTTTAGATAAGAAGAACAAATGAAGTTTCTTTTGTCCTCTTCACATGCTATGTCTTTCATCACCATTGTATGTCTATTATTTTTGATTCGATTTTTACATTTGGAAGTGAACTATTTTTTTAAAAATAGTAATTTAACTAATTTAGCTTGTGGCCTACTTGAGCCTCAATTTTAATTTCTAGCAGAGTTGCTCTGATACATTCATTGCTGATCTCAAATGAGTTCCAGTCCCCATTTTTGTTGTGTTTAACTTAGAGGGCACAATTATAATTGGACATAAGATATCGTGGATCAGTAGACACATTCTTCTCCTGTGTCCAAAGTGCCTTTTTCTCTTCTCAAAGCTTGAAATAATTTTTAAAATTTTATTTTAAGCACTTATTTGGCCAAATAGAAAAGAAAATTGGAGATTTTTTTGACTACTTACCATTATAACTTTGAAGATATGTTTGCATGTGGAAAAAAAATCTGAATCTGAATATCATTAACCATTCCACAAGTCTCTGCCTTTAAATGTATTTTTTTAAACTGTTTTTATTAAATTACATTTAGTCACTTAGAATGCATACATGATTTAAAATGTTAAATTTCTTGAAAAATGAAAGTGACAACCAACTTAAAAAATGTTAATATAACATAACACAAATACATATCTAAAGATTTAAGAAAATAAGATAGTAGAGAAAAATATGACCAAGATATTCACCTTGGTGTTCTCCTCTTGCAAGTAACTATATCCTGTCATCAGTCACCTGAATTGGCATTTTGTCACCCTCAAAGGTGTCATAAAGGGAAGACAGATCCAAACAACTGTACAAATGTCCTTGGTGAAAATTTCATAAGTTTGATTTTTAGGTTGCAAATCTAGTACAAAGAAGATTTGCAATTACTTCTTTCTCATAATGCAGATTTTATAGCCAATTAACATTGACTATGTAATAAAATTCAGTGTTTTATTTCAGCTTGTGAGTGATATTTTTGATACTCTCATATATCAAAATTCAGATTCAAACCATGGAGTTGATAAAAGTAACTTAGAGGAATGGTATAATATAGATATTTCATAGTAGAAATTAATAATAAAAAGAATTATTTAAATAAATGAAAATTATGTATAAACATATTTTTATTTAATAATAAAAAGAAGTATTTAAATAAATGAAAATTACATATAAACATTTAGGTGTTGATTAATCTAGTATCTTTCCAAATACTTAAATAGTTAATGTTCATTTTAGTTTCTCAACTACATTCACATCAAAACAAAATAAAAGAACAAAACAAAAATGAATAAAAATAAGCCTGAAAAGTGGGGTATGGGAAACCAATCTTTTTAATGTAGTCAGAAGTATTTAATGAATGCAATAACAAATTCTTCCCAGGGGTAATTTTCCTCCAATCCTAATTTAAAGCAAAATAAATCATACAGCATTCCTTTATTATTCTGAAATATGTACTACTCAAAATAGTTAAGGGATATTTTTTCTTGCTAATTGGCCCAATAAAATAATTTTGAAAACCTAGTAGAATTACAAATAGCTTTATTCTTATTAATAGTTCTCTTTTCATTCTTCCAATAGGCTAGCAGGGTGCCTATTAGTAAGTCTGACCTCAGTAATTTTTGTATTTTGTGTTTTGAGGCACAGATGGCCTTCAGTCATGGCTGCTCTACTGTTCCACATTTCTGTAATCTGAAGAGTAAATTTAGAGCTCAATTGAGGAAAGAAAAAATATAGAAGTTTGTTTTGTATTTTGTTTTAATATCTCTAACAATTAGATTACCGAATTTCTTTGGTGTGAAGCCAACATCCAGAGAGAGACTTTATGAAGATATTGCTGAACTTATTATAACAGTTTGTTTCAAACTATTTATTTATTTAACACAGCTTTCACTACAAGGCTTCTTAGGAGAAATTTTTCTCTCGTCTTAGGACCAAGCATAGTCATTCTTCTGTGGAACATCTGATTTGCTTTTATCTTAAACTCACTACAAATAAGCAAAGTCGTGATGTTCTATTTGCACTGGCTGCTGAAAAGCTTAGTTCTAAATTTGTTACTCCCTCTAGTAGAAATTGATACAATATGCAGGTATTTAATGTTCCTACCTCTGTACTAGTTACATCTTGCATCCTTTTTCTCTCTTGACTTTGCATTAAAAATATTTTTATTTATAAAAAATCACTTTTGCAAGTAGTTTTAAATATTCTCTTGTGAAGTAAGTGAGGTATTAGATAAGCAGCCTTATAGTTAAAGGATTGAAAATCAGAAAAAAAGAGAAATGAAGATTTTAGTTGGATTTTAACAATCTTTCATTCATAACCAGCTGAGTTTTAAAAGACAATGAACGTGAGTTTGCTCCAGAAAAGGAGTTTAATTGAAGAGTTGGCTTCAAGTGGCTCTTTGTATAATACAAGTTGGTCATTTAAAAAAAGAAAATGTCAGTAGCAGAGCAAGAGCTGCTTGGCACAAATTGCAAGGTCATATTTTCTGTTTGTTTATTTTAATTTGGTATAATATTCCATAAAGCCTTCACCACATGTGTATCTGGCATATGGACTAGAGGATTTATCTGTGCTTCAGGCTAACAGAAAAAGAGGAAGAAGACTGCTGTGAAGTTCAGTACAAACAAAAATAATGAAAGCTACGATGTGAACCAAGGTTAAAATGCAAGCTAGAGATTGCAGCAGCAGATGTGTTTAAGTTTTGTGGATTTCAAAGGCCCTCAGGTGTAGAGTAGTGTCTCTCATATATTCTTGCTTTTCTCATATGTAAAGTGAATACAAATATGTAATATCTAGCACAATGGTAGACACGGGGCACGTAAGAAATGTCATTCTCATTTCCCGCCCTTCTTTTTGTTCTTGCCATGGAGTAAAAACACAGATTCTTTTTTTTTTTTTTTTTATTGTTGGGGATTCATTGAGGGTACAAGAAACCATGTTGCACTGGTTGCATTTGTTAGGAAAAGACCCTCTTACAATCGTGTTTTGCCCCCAAAAGGTGTGGCACACACCAAGACCCCAAGACCCCACCCCCCTTACTCCTTTCCTCTCTCTGCTCTTCCTTTCCC
>CAUYON010044230.1:0-18831 GCA_963573935.1 Arctocebus calabarensis
CATCTTAGAAGGGTACAGGTAAAACTTGCTAAATGCAGAACACAAATGTTTTCGTACAATAACTAAGAAAAATGCCATGAAGACTATGTTGAACAGTTTGATAAAACTGTTTCAGATTGTGTATGAAGCCAGCACATTATACCCCATGATTGCACTAATGTACACAGCTATGATTTAATAATAATAAAAAATTTCCAGAAGAGAACCTTGATTTCTAGATTTCACAGGCCTGCCCCCTCTATAGTTAAGTCACTTAGGCCAAGGCTGAGAGCCTTGGATTATCTATCACAGATGCCTTTATTTTTTTCTCTTTACCCCACATTCAGTTCCTCAGCAGATCTGTCAGGTCCACCTGCAGAATACAGAGGATCTGACCAGGTCCCCTAAATTCCTTCCCATCACCCACGCCCTGGCCCTGCCACCTCTCGCTTGGGTTGTTACCTAGCTTTCTAGTTAAGTCTCTGCGTGCAGCTTCCCACCGCATTTTCCACACTGAATTTAGGATGCCCTTTTCAAAATGTGGGTGAGTACCCTTTGATTCTCTACACAGAACCCCTGGTGGTCCCTGTGCCCTGCCTGCTCCCAGAGTCTCCTGCAGGTGTCTGCCCCTGTGCCTCCTCCCCCAGGAGCATTCTCAGCCCAGATGCCTGCGAGGCTGGCTTCCCACTCCTTTCATTTACCTGCTCAGAGAGACCTTTACCCTGTCATTTTCTTTCCTTTTCTTTACCTCGTTATAATTTTTTGGAAAGAGCGCCTCTCACGTAATACGTATTTGTTTATTAGTTCTCTCATGACATAAATACTAGCTTTCTGATAAAGGAGGAAATTGATGTGTTTCTTTCCCTAAGATAGTGCCAGACAAAGAAGGAGGTGTGAGATAATTATTTGTTGGACAGACAAGTGAATAAGTACCACCCACAGGAACCAGGTATATTAATGGGAATTCAGAAGAGAGGCAGCTGAAAAAAATGGAGAAAGCATCACAAAATAAACAGCATTTGGGGCAGTGCCTGTGGCTCAGTGAGTAGGGTACCAGCCCCGTATACTGAGGGTGGAGGGTTCAAACCCGGCCCCAGCCAAACCACAACAAAAAAATAGCCGAGGGTTGTGGCATCGCCTGTAGTCCTACCTACTTGGGAGGCTGAGGCAAGAGAATCACCTAAGTCCAAGAGCTGGAGGGTGCTGTGAGCTGTGACGCCATGACACTCTATCAAGGGTGACAAAGTAAGACTCTGTCTCTTTAAAACAAACAAACTAAAAATGCATTTTTTTTTTTTTTTTTTTGAGACCGGAGCCTCAAGCTATCACCCTGGGTAGAGGGCTATGGCATCACAGCTCACAGCAACCTCCAATTCCTGGGCTCAAGCGAGTCTCCTGCCTCTGCCCCCCAAGTAGCTGGGACTACAGGCACCCGCCACAACACCCAGCCATTTTTTGGTTGCAGCCGTCATTGTTGATTGGCAGGCCTGGCCTGGATTCGAAACCTGCCAGCTCAGGCGTATGTGGTTGGCGCCTTAGCCCATTGAGCCACAGGTGCCGAGCCTAAAAATGCATTTTTAAGGAGTGTTTTGAAAGGTCAGTTAGAGCCCTCCCTGCATCTTATCTGCAGCCCAGATAAGATACAGGGAGAAAATCTTCTGGAGGAAGGAACCATGTGCAGAGGAGAACATTGTTTTCAAATCTGTCCTGAAAGAGGGTAAGAGGGTGTGGCTAAAGCGTGTGTGTGTGTGTGTGTGTGTGTGTGTGTGTGTGTGTGTGTGTGTGTGTGAGAGAGAGAGAGAGAGAGAGAGAGAGACACTGTTTTGGATGTTGAGAGGCAGAGACAAGAGATAAAACCAAGCGGGTATTTAGGACCAGCTTGTGATGAGTCTTGTTATAAGATTGTCCTGAAGAATTTGCATTTTAGTGTATAGATGATGGGGAGCCAACAGAAGTATGTAGGGTCATGGCAGATTATTGCTTTAGAAGGTTTCATTCCCTTAGTAAACATTTTGGCATTCTTACAGTGTCCTTGCATTATACTAAGAATTGGCAATTCAAAGAAAAAAAGTGTGCTCCCTACTCAGAAGTTAACATTCAAGTAGAGTACTTGTATTTTAGAGTAGAGGTTGATTTGAGGTCCTAGTGTCCTAAGTGGGATGACAAGGGCTTGCACAAGAGCAGATGTCTTTGGGAAAGGGAAGTTTCACTGCCTTCCCTTTATTGCTTTAGATGACACACATCCTTCTGAGCTCTGCTGACAGGGCAGGGCTGCTTCCAGGAAGCCTGCCTGACTTTTCCCACTTGACCAAATCCCCGAGAGCTCTTTTTGCACATGGTGCCTTAGCACTTCTGAAGTTCCGCACTAGTTGGGTGACTTTTTGATTCTTGCTAGCCCTGCCATTGGCCAGACAGGGGGAACTGCCAGAGAAGTGGAGGCAGTAAATCATATTTTAAGATGCATTTTAGGGCAAAATTAAGTGAACGTAAGGAAGTGCATCATGGAGGATAATACCCTTAGGATTCCCATTTAGTCACTGAAATTCTTAGTTGGCCCACCGCATCTTAAACTCTTGTGTGGTGGGAATCGAACATGGTCTCCTGTTGTGCCTCATCTGTAGTCCTGCCTTGGTTAGCGGCACTGCCACGCTCACATTGTGCAAGCTGCAGGTGTGGAAATCATCCTTTACCCTGCGGTCCCCGACCCCGGACTGTAGACCAGTGCCAGTCCGGGGCCTGTTAGGGGTGAGTGACAGGCGAGGGAGTGAAGGCTCGTTTGTATTTACAGCTAGTCCCATCCTTCGGTGTCCTCTGCCTCCTGTCAGACCAGCAGGGGCCTTAGGTGCTCACAGGAGCACCAACGCTTCCGTGAACTGCGCATACCGGGGACCTGGGCTGTCCACCCCTCCCGAGGGTCTAATGGCTGATGTTCGGAGGTGCAGCTGAGGCGGTGATGCCAGTGCGGGGACCGTCCAGTTGCAGGAAAACAAGCTCAGGGCTCCCACTGACTCTGCATAATTGTGAGCTGTATCATCATTTCATTACTTACTACAATGTAATAATAATAGAAATAAAGTGCAGAACAATTGTAATGCACTTGAATCATCCTGAAACCATCTCCCCCTTCCCTGGTCCATGGAAAAATTGTCTTCCAGGGAACCAGGCCTGGGGACCACTGCTTTGCTCCCTTCTCCCACACCCCTCTGCCGAACCTTGGAATCTAGTCTCGCTTCTCCTGTTCCTTCAGTATTTTCTCCCTCGGTATTCGTTTCCAGGGCCTCAGTCCAACCTCCCCCTCCTTTTTGACCCCACAAACTGTGACAGGGCCTTCCTGGCAGGTTTCTCTGTTGCTGCTTCTTGTCCCTGTTAGCAGCTTTCACACTGTGTATAGTTGGGGGTGTAGACTGAGAAAGGGCCCCCCAAACATATGTCCATGTCCTAATGCCCAGAACCTGGAAATATTACCTTCCTTAAAAGACCAGATCTTTGTAGTTGTGATTCCCTTAAGGATTCTGGGATGAGATGATCGTCATAGCTCATCCAGGTGGGACTTACAGGCGGTCACAAGTGACCTTAGAAGACAAAGGCGGGAGACTGGATGGAAGAGAGAAGCCGACGGGAAGCCGGAGACAGAGATTGGAGCTGTAGCTGATGAGTATTTTGTACTTCTGGACTCTAGAATTATGAGACACTCAATTTCTGTGCTTTTAAAACACCAAATTTGTTGTAGTTGTTACAGTGGCCATGGGAAGTGATACATAAGGGTTTTCTGTGACGTGTAAACCTGATCTTCAGTCTCTGGAAAAATGCCCACTGACTCTCTCTCACCCACGGTCAGAGCCCAAACTCTGAAATCTGACCCACTTTTATGCCTTATTTCTGAGGCCCATGTCTTTTCCCTCTGACCACAGTTCTAGCTGTGCCAGAAATAATCTTGACCACAAACCTTGTTCTTTCAGGCCTTGGCACTGACTTTCCTTCTCCTGGCACCTGCTGTTCTCTCTCCCTGCCTTACCGCCTTATTCGTCCTGCCCAGGGCAGCTCAGATGGCATCTCTGCCTGGAAACGGGACCCTGTACCTCTGCGCTTTCTTCTCCTTCCCCAACCACTGGTTTATACGCACATCTCTATATGTGTCTTGCACTAGATTGGACTTTGAAAACTTGGAGGGCACTAGCCATACCTCGTTAATTCTTTTTTTAATTTCAAATTAATATGAGGGTACTAATTTTCAGGTTACATTG
This sequence comes from Arctocebus calabarensis, assembly GCA_963573935.1. Taxonomy (NCBI): domain Eukaryota; kingdom Metazoa; phylum Chordata; class Mammalia; order Primates; family Lorisidae; genus Arctocebus; species Arctocebus calabarensis. The sequence continues at coordinate 4,224 of CAUYON010044230.1, forward strand.
TTTTCATTTCTAAGGTAAAGTTCGAGTTGTAGTTGAGCCCTTCATCCAGGGGGCGTGCTGAACACCCTCACATTGTGCACGTTAGGTGAGATCCCGCCCACCAGGGGGCGTGCTGAACACCCTCACATTGCACACATTAGGTGAGGTCTCACCGGTTGCCCTCCCCCCCCCACCCCTCCCCCTTGCTAGCCTATATTTGTGTTTCATTATTCATATGGGCATTCTCATTAATCTTTGTAAACTGTTTCAGCAACTAGCACTTTACCTGGTGTGTGGTTAACGCTTAGTAAATGTTGCTTTGTTAAGTTGAAGTCGCATGAAAATATTTTGTTTTCTAAGTATGGATTATTTTGTAAATGGCCTTTAGTTCTAGAACTACTTTTTTGTAGAGTGAATGCATATGTGACCTTCCTGAAATAATGTTGAAAAGGATGTTAGCAAGATAAAGTGGGATGCTCTGGCTTTAGTCTTCTTAAATAGATAGATACAAGAGTTCCGGTAGCCTACACACTGTGGTTTGTATAACTTTCCATCTCCAATTACATGTGCAGATTTTACAAGTTGTAGAAAACAGTAAATTTAGTTGCTTGGGTACAAGCCAATAGTTTTAAGAAACTCTGTCAGAAGCAACACTATGCCATTTGGTTGATTTTGACTTTGGGCGTCAATCAGGGAAGATATGTCTAGAATGTCTCTCACTCTGGTGGCTTGTTGCCAAGACTCTATTTCAAGTTTTTGTAACTTCCTTACTAAATTACTGTGGCAGGCCCTTCTGGATTCATCCTGATTTTTAGTTGGCAATTTATTTTAGATATGGTAAGTTTTGTTTATTTTCTTTGTGTCTTTTATATTTCTGAGTTTATGCAACTGTACCGTAAGGCCAAATAAAAACATAGCACTGGTATTTCAAGCTGTACCTTGGGTTATTTGGGACATTTTTAGAACATGGCTAGTGTGTGGGAAACCCTAAACAATAAAGGTATTAAATTGAGCTTGTCTGCCTTTCCTGGCCATTTTCTGCTACCTGGAGTAACAAGAGGAAGAGTGACTTGGACGCTGTCCACCGTTTGGCCACATCTTGCTCTTTGTACTCTTTGTTCTCAGGCTGGTTTCCAAAGGTTGTGTTAAAAAAGTGCTTATCAGGATAACGTACAAGAGTCATTGGCATGTTGATATTTTGAACTTTCTGGCATCTCTTTTTCAGCCTTTTAATAGAAGGAGAAATTAATAAATCAACACCTGAAAAGTTTGCTCATTCAAAAAAGTAGCATGGGAGTTAGGATCCTCTTAATTCTAGAGTAAAGTCATAGTAATCCAGTGGTAGCCATTGGCTTCCATGCTGTTTTGACAAGAAAGAAGACTGTGTTCAATCTGAAGTGTGCTTAAAGTAATTATAAGGACTAATACGGAGAAGAGCTTTAATGATCTGGGTTGTTGGAGACTTGTTACATTGAAACAAATTTTGTGGGTTTTTTAGCTATTTATTACAAAAATAGAATGAAAACTCTAAAAACAAAATAATCCTACTTTAATGAAAAATTTGTTTTTTGTTTCCTATGCTTGATAGGTATGCAACTCATGCAGCACTTTTTATAGTGCACACCACATGAGTTATATGCAACTCATGGCATACTTACACACTCATGGATTTGTTTCTGAGAACTAAGTCTTTTGTCATTCCACAAGTACTTAGCTCTGTGTGGAGTGAACCTTGGTGGTCCAGGATGAGGACCTCTGAATCATACCCCCGAAGTATGAGCAACAGTGTTACACCGTATGGTTCTTAGTGATTTCCTTCAAAGAGCACTCAGACAAAAACATTCAAAGTGAAATGTGCAGTTGGAAGCTGGTGGTAAGAGAACATAGGCTTGGGCTGGAGCAGGGCCACAGGAGGTGGGGCAGATCTGTCAATTGACAGTGAAGACAATGAGCAGAGTTTCACATCTTCTGCCATGGGCTCAAAACCTGCATGAGTTAAATACAACTCACATGGCAATTAATGTGTCCATACTACTGTTTTAATTGAGAAATTAGGTAGAAATTCTACCTCTGGTCCTTCTCCATAAGCTAGAGTGTTTATCTTATAAAATATAGTCAACATTTTATTCTGATACTTTTTCTCTAAAATACGTATAATTATCTATTAACTCGTCTGAATCCTTTTGGAATAAACAGGAATAAATAAACCCACAAGTGAGTACATACCAAGTTATTCCATTTCCTGTCATTATTCAGGGCTGTAAAGAATTTCCTAATTGCCCAACAAAAGTTCAGTAAATAATGTAGGGCTATTTCATAAATCCCTTACCCTGTTTTCCAGGGGTCAGTAAAGTATCCTGACAATTTTGGGTAGCTTTGTTTATTATAGAAATATATGTATTTGTCAGGGGAAAATGCAGTGGGGAATAAAAAGAATAATGAAAGGCTAACATTGTCTGCAGTCTAACTATGTATATTGTTAAAATAAATTTCTTTTGCTACATTTAAAAATGCATCTGAAGAAAAATCAACCAATTTTGCTTCCATATGGTTATCATTTGTTCTTGGCATTGAGGTGAAAGTCTATAGGACCAGAATATGATTCATGCAATCGACATGACAGCTCTTCGGTTTGCATTTACAGGTTTTTGTCTATATGCTTGGGTTTCTGTTTTAGTTTTATTATTGTTATTGTTTTAATTACAGTAAAATATGTATAATATAAAATTTACCATCTTAGCCATTTTTAAGAGTACAGTTTGGTGGGATTAATGTGCAACCATCATCACCACCATCCATCCCCAGAATGTTTTTGTCATTCCAGACCCATTAAGCACTAACTCCTCATACATCTCTCCCCTTGTTTGTGTGTTTGAAAGCTTGAGTATTGGGCAGCTCCTGTGGCTCAATGGAGTAGGGCGTTGGCCCCATATGTCAGGGGTGGCGGGTTCAAACCCAGCCCTGGCCAAAAACTGCCAAAAAAAAAAAAAAAAGAAAGCTTGAGTATTGTGGCTTTGTGCTGCAATCAGAGAGCACTGTTACCAGCGCAGGGGAGGGATTAAGCACATTCTTCTTATTACTTTATGCTTCCCATTAAGGCAATAAGACTGTTGTAAGACTGAATTACCACCTCAGAGTCACTGAGGTCTAGCACTGATTTACTTTACTGGGAGATGTGAAAGTTACTTCTGTGGATGGGCTTTGACTTTGATCAGTAAACCTCCACAGTGGCTGTGTCCCCTGTGGTATTGAACATGTTTGAATTTAAATATGTCTGGAACTGTGGGCTTCCACAGGAAATAGCATCGCACTGGAGACCAGGGCTGTAAAGGTATAATCTGTTAAGGTCACCAAGAAAGCAAACCAAACGATTTCATACTATATGTATTTAAACACATTTTTTAATGTTTAAATATGATGGGTACATAATAGTTATATATCTTTATAGGGTGCATATGATGTTCTGATGCAGGCATCCAGTGTGAATTCATCCAGGCAGGGAGTCGAGGCACCCGTCGCTCAGGCATTTACCATTTCTTTGTGTTAGAAACATTCCATCCCACCCTCGCTTGTTGCGAGTCACTTTGTTGTGCCTGTGTATTTGTCGGGATTGACCGCCCTCCGTTGTCCCTCCCCGTGATCCTTCCCTGCCTCTCCTGAACGTCATTCTACTCTCTGGCTCCACATCATCAGTTGTTTTTAATATAGCTCCTACATATAAGTGAGAACATGTGAGATTTGTCTTTTTGTCATGCTTACAAGTATTTGGTATCTCTCAGTTCATAGTTTTGGAAATCACTGAGGTTCCATTTTTAAGCAGCTAGTCAGTTTTCATATCAGGGGAGCGATAAATCACATCATCGATCATGTTTCCTCCTTTGCCTTTGAAGCTGCAAAGCTCAGAGATCATGACCTATCTCTAGTGAGTGTGCAGAACTTCATCACGTGTATTGGGAGCTACCTCCGTCCTTGCTTCGTTTTATATTTTCTTTGTCTTGTTGTCTGCCTTTGGCTTCTACAGATCTTACGTAGTCAGCATTGTGACTGACTCATGGCCTCACCACCCACTCCCATCCGAAGTCTTCCCTGGCCCCTTACTGAGTGCTTCATTCCTTTCTTTTTTGTTTTTTGTTTTTTGAGACAGAGCCTCAAGCTGTCACCCTGGATAGAGTGCTATGGCATCACAGCTCACAGCAACCTCCAATTCCTGGCCTCAAGCGAGTCTCCTGCCTCCGCCTCCCAAGTAGCTGGGACTACAGGTGCCCACCACAACACCTGGCCATTTTTTTGGGTTGCAGCCGTCATTGTTGTTTGGCGGGCCCCGGGCTGGATTCGAACCCGCCAGCTCAGGTGGACGTGGCTGGCGCCTTAGCCCGTTGAGCCACAGGCGCCGAGCCTGCTTCGTTCCTTTCTACAGTGGACCTTGCTATTCCTATTGCTTGGGATAGTCCCTGGATCGTAGCTCTTTCCTCCTCTCCACTCCTCCTCCTGGTCAGCATACCTGAGTCCATCATCACCCACATCCTTCCCTGATGCACTGTCCTCCACTCAATAAAGTTGATCGATGCCACCTTTTTGGTCCCCTGCCCTCATTCAGACTTCTGTTATTGTACCTTGGAAAATTCACTGAACTCAGGGGTTCACAGAACATTCTGCTACTGCTAAAGTGTGGTCAGGGACCAGGCTCATGGTTCTTCAGGTGCAGGGTTACACACTTCTTGCACCTGATACAGGAAAGGAAGAACGAAGGAGCCAGTGGAGAATTAAGAAATGACTATTGGACTTTGCAATGTGGGGGCGATCAGCCACCTTTCCCAGAGCCCTTCAGGGGAAGGATGGACACAGCCTGATTATAGTCGAGCAGGGACGGGTTTGGGAGGAGGTTGGCAGGAGTAAAGTCTGTCTTTGCTCATAGAAGCTCACACTGGTTCTTGCTTAGTGTTTCACTATGTATCTGCTTTTTGTTAAATTTCTTTTTAGGTAGGCCTGTCCCAGTCTTCGGATTTTGTATCTCTTAAATTGTGAACGTACTGGTAACATCAATCATGTTTCATAAATGCTTGAGGATTTTTGCTTCAGGGGTTTTGGTTTTCACAACATCTAAGTTACAAATTAACAATACATTTTAATCCTAACCAATACAGGCACAATTATTTTGTTTGACTTTTCAAATTCTTAGTTTTCTTTTATATGGAGCAGATTTTAAAATACAGAAGTAACAAACTGCTCCACCCACTGGCCCCAGATCGGTTTTTATCCTTGACTCAGGCATGTCCTGTGGCCACCTGGGACCTCTCTCGCCTTCACTGAGTGAGCACCACGTCCATTGTTTCAGGACTTGCTGACAGCACCATCCCTGCCTTGTAGCCTTTCCTGGCATCCTTCTCTTTACTCCAGAAAATTGACTGATCCCCTCTTTGCCTCATGTACCCTAAACAGACATCTGTAATTTTACTGCTTTTGTGTGTTCATATCTCTGCTTAACCTGAACCACACTGGTCTTTCTTTAATGCAAAGGAGAAATATTTTTTTGCTTGCATTCTAGAATTTTAAATAATATCCTGACTTTTTGAGTTAGCATTATGTTAAAAGCTTTAATTTAAGTATGGAGAATACCCAAAGAACTCAAATGAGGTCCCACAGTCCCACTACGAGGCATCTACTTAGAAGAAAAAAATCATATGATCATAAGGACATTTGCATTAGATTGTTTATCACAGCTCAATTTGCAGTTGCCAAGATGTGGAAACAACTTAAATGCCCATCAACTCAGGAATGGGGTAACAAATTGTGGTATATGCACACCATGGAATACTATTCAGCCATAAAAAGATGGCAACCTGACATCTGGTCACCTGGAGGGAGGTGAAACACATTCTTAGAAAAGTATCACAAGAATGGAAAAGCCAATATCCAATGTACTCAATCCTAACATGAAGCCAGTAGATAATCTAACACGTGCCCAAGTAAGAGAAAACTTCATTTCAATTCAAGTTGGGGGAGGCACGAGGAAGCAGAGTGGCTGCTCTCACTGAACGGGCACGGGGTGGGGGGTGTTTGGCACACCCTAACAAAATCAAATAATCAAACAAAAACAAACCTGGTTGTTTGTACCCTCACCTTAACCTGAAATTAAAAAAAAAAAAAAAGTTTTAATTTTCTATTTTGCTAAACTTTCTTTAAATATAATTTTAACAACTGCTGTTTCATCTACCAGGTGACTATCTTCCTGGAATATTGGCTATTCCAGTTGTCTTTTGTTTATTTCTTTTTTTTCTTTCTTTTTTTTTTCTTTTGTTTATTTCAATAAAAGTTTATTTCGTTTGGTCTGCCAAAATTGATGATAAAAAATAAATGTCTCTTTAAATATTAAAATGCCTGTTTCTTTGCCATAAGGTATATGACAGGGCAAACCATATTTTCACACATTGCATTAAAGTTATATTTACAGAAAAATAATTCTCCCAACATTGCAAGTCTTTCTGCAGGTAACTCACTCAGAGGGTCTAGCTCAGAGGTCGGGGTATGTCGTCCAGCCTGCAAGATGGGTTGTCTGACAGTTAGTTGTTCTTCTGAATCAACTTCATCTGATAGCAGGAAGGTTCCATGATTTTTGCTGAATTATAGAGCACAGCAGTGGGGGGGGGGAAAGCACTGAGATGTTTTCTTTGTTGGCCACTTTAGCTGTAATACATACTTAGTAGATTATCAGTAAGCGTGTCTGAGGAAGTTTGCTCAGCTGTGTGTCAGAGTCTTTCCTAGAGCTGAGAGCAGGTGAGTGAATCATCATCTGCTTAAGATGGGAGCTTGTAGGTTGTCTTGAATTTCTATTTTAATTAAAAGTTGGCCACTATTTAAAGTTCATGGAGAGGAAATGACTACTGTTTGGAGCTGAAACACATGCAGTGTTAAGGAGTTGGAAAGCTGGGGTTCGAATACCGGTTCACCCACTCACAAGCCTGGGTACACATTTGTTAATAACCTCATAGTCCTGCCTCCCCTTCACCAAAGCATTCTGGAGTTGCTCAAAAGAGATGAAGAATGTGAAAGTGCTGCAAATGTAGCATATCAGACAAAAATGAGTGTCTTCCTGTTCTGAACAGGCAGGTGACAGCACTCTGGATAAATAGCCAGTTGGGAACATGGCATTTCTATCTTCAGGATGCCTGCCTGACGTTTAGTATATGGACACTTTAGGCTTTAGCTTTGAGGATTTAAATAGTGTCATACTGGACAAAGTGTTTTAAAAATACTTTAAAATTACCTTTGCTTTTATGTCTGTTGTAGTGGATCAAGTTTAAACTTCTTATAAGGACAGCTGCCATCCATAGCCTTTTCATTATTTGTGGTTAAAAAATGGAATGGTAGAAGATAGAGATGGAAATTTTGGGGGGCAACAGATGAATATGATTTCTTGAAGAATTAGGTAATCTCTGGAAATGTCTTCCTCTATAGGATCTGGTTAATTGAAAGCTTATATAAGCAAATATCTGTTTCATAAATCCACATTAGCCTTCTTGGGTACAGGTTCTCTGAAATCCCTGAGGAGGTAGTTAACGGATGGATTGTTGAAGAACAAAGTAGGCTGCTTAAGTTTCAAAGCCTGGTGCATTAAAGGACGTATCCATTGTTACTGAAGCCTCGTGCCCAAGTTCAATTCATTAACTATGAACCTGCTCTGCCACAGATTCCGAGTCCGAGCAGTCCCTGAGTAGATTGGAAGCAGTGACAGCACATTCCTTTGAAGAGGAAGGAGAGCATTTGAGCAGTGGAAGACACAGAATGTCCGAAGGAAAAGATTGTGGTGGTGGAGATGCGCTCTCCAATGGCATCAAGAAACACAGGTAGGACAGCTTCTATCAGCCCTCACTGCTGTCTTCGTTATGATAAAATAACTTTGAGTTCATAAAGAAATGTATGCTTTGTCTTCAATATTCCCCTCACCCCCCATATTGGGAGTTGTATTACTGTCACCTCAAAGGATTTATCTTAAATACTTTTTCCTTTGTCTTTTTAAGAGATATCATCTGTAATTTTAGGAACAAATCACAAAACTTGGGTTCAGCAACCATGTTTTTAGGGATACGTATAAATCCTTTTTAGTTGGTGATTTGGAAAGGTTATTTAGAACGACCTATTGAAACTGAGGCTGTACACCCTTTTTATCATACATCTTTTATGACTCTGCCTCCCAATGCTATTTTAGTTTCTTGTCATTGGATCTGCTGGTTTGTTTTATTAAGAATGAATGGTAATATTGTCAGCCTGTTAACACAATTCAGTTAAATTTAAACAAAGACATCTTTTAACACCCAGGTTTCGTTGAACATACCCATTTATGCCGCCTAATAACATTAGTATGTTTTTATCCCCTCAGTGGGTTAGTCCTAGAGATTGTCCCAAATTAATGAGATGTAATGGACACTACAGTTCTCTGGTTTCAGCACAAGTTTGCAGACACAGTGGCACATGAGCTTGCTTGTATTCATGTAGTAAGATGTTTTATAAAGTTATCTGTGAAGAATATATCTTGTTGTCATGGTACAAATCACTTTTTGGATAAGAAGTTATTAATGGTTAATTTTTACAAAATAGTTTTTGTTAATTCATGTATTTGTAGATTGTGTAAGTCTAAGCCCATTTCTGCACCATGATTCTTGCCACAACTGGTCTCAACTATTCTGGAAAAAATGTATGCATCACTTCTTGATTTATGTGTATTTTCCTCTTATCAACAAAAGTGTCTCAGTTTGTACTTTTAAAAGATCAGTGAGTTTTAAGTAACTAGGTAGTAACGTTTTTGTTTGTTTGTTTGTTTTTTAATTGGGATACTGTCCTCTAAACGTGCTTATTAATGGTTATCCCGTACAGTTTACCATCGCAAATTATGTGGCTAGCAGTGTCTTTTCTGATTATTCTGTAGTTGTTATCAGCTTCTTTGAGTTCAGGACTAATTCTGTTCAGGGCATGAAACTACCTAACAGTAAACCTGGAAGGCCTACCAGTCTCTAAAGTGAGGACAGCCTTCAATTTATTTAACACATACATGGTGCCAGTCTGGTGGGAACACAGGTGAAATCTCTGGAAAGTTCAAAGAAACATAGAAACACTCCATGTAATGGCTAGTATCAGAATGAGTGCTGTGCTCAGATGCTGGTGGGGTGGGGGGGGTCAGGGGGACAGATTCTTTACTTCCTGGGGTCCAGTAGCCCTTTTCTATGTGTGCCATAATCAACAACAGTAGCTATTTTGCATTTGACAGAATTAAATTATACCATATTCCTATACTCTGTGTTCAACTCAGTGTGGTACAATTGTTAAAAAAAATGAAATCAGGACATGTCACTAAGGAAGAATACAAACTAACCCGAGCAGTGAAACTGATGGAGATGCAACTTACTAAACTTATAAAGGTAGGACAACATCGTTCAGTTATTCAGAGCAAAAGAGAAGAAACTCAGAAAATTGTCAGCAGCCTAATATGTGGGAAAACATCACAATTTCCTATTTTTAAAAAGTAGATTTCATAGGCATTTTTTAAAATCCTATCTTTTTTCCATAAAGTTCTTCTCTAATCAAATAGAGCATATAATTAAAAACTTTAATTTTAAAATAGGAACAAGGTATTCCTTTTGCCTATACCTAATGCATTATAGGTAATCTGTGTTTATAATAGATTATTACATTGATATTGAAAAAATTTGTATATAATAGTAGTTTTGGGAATTTTTAGAAACATGGACATTTGCTATAGTGTTTGGGTCATTGGCCTGAAGTAACCAAGAAGTTTATTTGAAGTCTTTGTGTCTTATCTAAACAATTCATGTGAAAATTGTACTCAACCTTCATCATGATTTTTCCTTAATATTGAAAACTAATTTACTTCTTTTTCAACTTTCCCATAATATCTTGCCTTTCCCCTCACCTCATACCACCAGTCACCCTCTGGGAAATACACACTCTCGTTTAGAAAGGGAGACATGAAAGTTTGCGATGGTGGCATTTTTTCTTTTTAAAGACAGAATCTTACAAATTACAGTTTACATGGAAAGCTTTAAATCCCAACTTAACTAATTTAAAGTTAAGAGATAAAATAGACTCAGGATTTTCAACTTTTTTTTCTTTTTTAAGCCATGGAAACATGTATGCATAGAGTTTTCGTGTGGAAACTGTTAAAATCTTGCCATCTTCGTTTTGATGGCATTTTTTTTTTTCCTCAGAAAATATCAAGTTGCTTTGTGGAAAATTAGCTGATACCATGCTATTGTCAGGTTTATGTTTACAGCGCTTACTGCCGGCTAGGCCCTGTTCCATAGGTTCAGTTCTTTACATTTGGACCTAAGTTATTAAATTTATTCTGAGCTTTAATCTTCTAACTTGTTAGCAGTTTTGCCCCAGATTTTATATTTGGTAAAACTGCTTCAAACCTGTCACTGGATACAATGTGAAAGATACTAACGTAGACCTAATTAGAATTTGAAAATGCTGGATCCGTGTGTTAGTCACTGTATTAATAGCATTAATATTCAGATTAAAGAAGAAAACTATGTGATCAACTTGATAGATAAAATAATTAAAAAAAAATTAAACAGTTATTCATGATTAATAAGTATCTTAGCAAATCACAGTAGAAGAGAACCTCTTTAATTGGGGTTAAAGTTACAACAAACTACTTGATAAGGAGATGTTAAAGCAGTTCTTACAATATCAGGAATAGACACAGAGCTGCCTCTCTTTTTTATTCAGTATTATTTGGAAGTCATGGCCGGAGACATCACAAAGACGAAATTTAGAAATGACCAAATTTGTCATTATCCACAGATGACATGACTGTCTACATAGAAAACCTGCAGAAATTACTAGAGCAAATAAGAAAATTTGGTAAAGCTGTTGTATACAGAGCCAGCAGTTTCTGTTCACTGTCAACAGTCAGTGACTACACTTAAAAAGAAAGATATTTAGAGTAGTTTATAAAAAGTCACATACCTAAGAATAAAGCTTAGCAAAAAGAAGTGTAATAATAAAACTTGTTGAAAAGAAAATTCATTGTCATAAAGGTATTCTTACCAAATTGATCTGTAGGCTCAATGTGATTTTTTTTTTTGTAGAGACAGAGTCTCACTTTATGGCCTTCAGTAGGGTGCCGTGACATCACACAACTCACAGCAACCTCCGGTTCCTGGGCTTAGGCGAATCTCTTGCTTCAGCCTCCCAAGTAGCTGGGACTACAGGCCCAACTGCCACAACACCTGGCTATCTTTTTTGTTGCAGTTTGGCTGGGACCAGGTTTGAACCTGCCATCCTTGGCATATGGGGCTGGCACTTTACCGACTGAGCCACAGGCGCCGCCCTCAATGTGATTTTAATTAAATGTTTCCTTGGAAGTTGGAAAATAGATTCTGAAACGTGTATTTAAATACAAGGGCTTTGAAGAGTCTGTGAACTGGGTACATGTATTAATAATGGAGCTAGTATAGCAGATCAGTGAGCGAGTGGATGGTTTGGTAAATGCTGCTTAGATAGTCATTTAATATGAAAAAAAGAAAGTGCCTTCCATTTTATACATGTAAATATGAATTGTAGATGAAGCAAACACTTAAATGTGAAAGTGCAAAACTTAAGTACTTTTGGAAGAAAATATAACATCTTTATATAATTTTGAGATAGGGAGGGATTTTTCTTAACAATGGAAATATGATAGGAACAATATTTTTTTCTAGCCTGGATTCTAATTAACTTGTCCTTGATATACATACAGGGTGTCCATAAAGTTCATGTGCAATTTACTATCTTAAACTCATTTAAATCACACACAAACTTTATGGACACCTTATGGACACTTGAATAAAGCCTTCTATAGTAAATGTGGCTGAGAATCTCAAAGATTTGTTTTTGTTGAAATGGTACATTAGGACTCCAGATGATTGCTTAGCTTTATTCATCCTCCGTGACACTGCTTTAGATTTGAATTACCAAGTAGCCAGAGGGAGAGGAGTATAATAACAATTGTCTATGCACATGAAGAATTCATACAAGAATTCATACACTGGTAAGTTGAACCAGATTAAAAATAAAAGTGAAGACAGTATTCTCCAGGAAGTAAAATCATATTGAGAAAATATTATAAGTGGTAAATAAAAGTTATTAAACTCTGACTGTAATTATCAGAATAAAAAAACCACCTTTGCTTTGAAGTCTCACTCCTTATAGATATGGGACAAGTGATCTGGCCCTAGACTTCATTAGACTCAGAGCATGGGGCTGGTGACAAGTAATCCCAAGCAGAGAGATCCTCTGGTTCCCTGGGTAGAAAAAACGCCCTTGTCTATCAGGAAATAATTTTGAGTACCTCCTACTTGTCATGTAGTGACCAGGGACACTTAATCTATGTTTCTGGTTTCCAAAGGGAAAGATGAGGGAGCCCTGCCCGGAATTAGCTAGATTGGCTGGAGGGAGCAGTGGTTCCGTGGACTGTGTGAGTCTGTGCTCTCCTCAACTCTCTTCACCTCCTGCATAGAGTGCTTACTTGCCCTGGAAAGTGTAGGGTTGCAATGGAAAGAACCAGTAGAATCATGGAAGCTCGAGCAGCTCTGATGTGGGGCCTGGCTGTTTAACAAAAGGTGGTCACAAGCCTGTCTCCACCAGCACAGGAGAGAAGGGAAGAAGGGATCAGGGAGCTGGAGATGAGAACTTTCACAGGAATAGGAGAGGAAGACATTTTATACTCTAAGAAGCTTGGAGGTCGCGTGAGGGCCCCACTGTCCTGTGGTGTAGGCAGCCTGTTGGCCATCCAGACACTGCAGGTGTCTGTTGACAGAGGCCAGTGCAGATTGGACACCTGGAACAGATCAGCAAGCTGAATGCTGAAGCAAAGGACTAAAAACCTGCAGGCCACTCTGACTGCATGTGACAGCCGTCTCTCCTGAAAATACATTTCGAGACCCAATAAGAGGGAGTGCCAACTTGGCAAGCGGGGACCAGGCATCCAGCAAAGAGGGCGCTCATTTGAAAACCTCATCTGGGACTAACAAGCTACTAGGTCACTTGGAATATGTTAGGAATAAAAAGAAAAGGCAGTAAGAGTCTAGATTCACGGTAATCACCTTTGCAAACCTAGGTTAAGTTGCAAGGCTGATTGCCAGGAATCAGTCTATGAGACATCTTTCCATGGAACATTCACCTCTTCCTGCCCTTGTTAGAAAGCAGATTGAGGAGGAGGTGTTCTTTTAGAAGTGGGGGCTGAGGATCAGAGTCCCACAGGCTCACTTTATTCTGCCCCTCACTCCTGAGACAAGTCTTTTCCTGTTCTAACTAAGCAGTGATGGTGAGACACTTTGCCCTGACTCTGAGCATTCTGTCTGATCTATTCTAGATTAGTGATAATTGTGGGCGGTGAGAGCAGTTTTCTAGGGAAGCCATCATCTGTAAAGTTTTGCTTGAATCAACAAAATAGCAAATAGCTAATGAATTTGTTGTTTGCCTGGGGGTGAAGGAAAATACTGAATATATTTTCAGGTGTATAATCCTATTTGAAAACATTTTGTTATGGAAAATTTCAAACATGCCTACAAGTAGAATATTACAGTGAACGCTTTATACCCATCATTCGGCATCAGTATTTATCATGTGCCCAACTTTATTTCACCTTCAACAATAAACCCCTCAGCTCCCATCTCCTATAATTTTAAAGCAAATCCAAGATATACAATTTTATCTCTATTTATTTTTTCCAGGACATAGCTTTTTAGTTGACAATTAAAAATTATATGTTTATGAGGTCATGATGTTTTGAAATACATGTACTATACATTGTGGAATGGCTAAATTGACCTAATTAACTTTTGTATTACCTCACATAATTAATTATTGTGGCAAGAACACATAAATCTATTCTCTCACTGATTTTCAAGTATACCGTATGTTAATAGATTTCCTGAATTTATTCCTGCTAAAAATATGAATGCTTCATGAATTTGTGGCCATGCTAATCTTCTTGTATCATTCCAACTTTTGGTTTATGTTCTGCCAAACTGAGCATTCATTTCATCTTTTAAATAACTATATGCTATCTCTAAAACAATAGGACTTCCCCCTGTCCCCCCACCAAACCACATATCACACTTACATATACTTTCTAATCGTCATGTGGTTAATTAGTATCAGATTTTCCTGGTTGTCTCATTAATGTCATTTAGTAATTAATCCAAAATGTCATTTAATAATAACAATCCAAAAGTTTCCCATACTGCATTTGGTGTGTACGACTCTGAAGGCTTTTTTTGATCTCTGAGTTTCCTCTTCCCTCCTCCACTTTTTCTTTTTCTTTTTCTTTTCTTTTTTTTTTTTTTTTTTTATTGTTGAGGATTCATTGAGGGTACAAGAAACCATGTTACACTGGTTGCATTTGTTGGGAAAAGTCCCTCTTACAATCGTGTTTTGCCCCCACAAGGTGTGGCACACACCAAGACCCCACCACCCCACCCCCCTCACTCCTTCCCTCTCTCTGCTCTTCCTTTCCCCACCCCCCCTCATTCTTCCTCTCTCTGCTCTCCCCTTCCTTCACCCCCACCGTGTCAATAATTGTCATTAATTGTCCCTCCTCCACTTTTTCTTGGCTGTTTATTTGTTG
>CAUYON010044232.1:0-15580 GCA_963573935.1 Arctocebus calabarensis
GCCCGGCCATTTTTTGGTTGCAGCCATCATTGTTGTTTGGCGGGCCCAGGCTGGATTCGAACCCACCAGCTCAGGTGTACATGGCTGGCGCCTTAGCCCACTGAGCCACAGGTGCCGAGCCAGAGTAAACCAATCTTAAAAGTGGCCATCTATCCTCTACTACGCAGGTGACATCTTTTGAGGTGGCCAGAGTACATGTTCCATACATAGACGCACACACACCCTGCACAAAAATCTTTCTGTGTCCTTTCAGAGGGCCAGATGTAGAAGACAGTGGAGAAAATCCATGCCAAGGACTCTTTGCATTCTGAAAGGGGGCCGACGGTCAGCATAAAAATAAACAAAAAAAGATATAAATCACTCAGTTCATAAACTGCCCCTGTGCAATATTTCAGCTTTTGGGGAATAAAATGCGTGGTTTCCAGAAACATGGGGGAAAAAAATCATTTTGACCCCAAGTTGTTGTTCGTTGGTGGTACAAAACAGAAAGAGAAACTTCTGAAGGATTTGGGAAATGCACCTCCCCCACATTCTTCTTAAAAAAAACATTGCAAGTCAATGAACTCCAGTTAATCAAAAAGCAGGTCAGAATTAAGCATTTAAGAATGAGAAAGCTGCAACATAAAAGCACAGTTAGAATGTACGTCAGCCAAATATAGAGCCATATGTTCAAAAACAAAGAGCAAAGGAATCTTTAAATGGTACAGTACATAAAATAATTTGATAATAATCTGAGCCTTAAATCCCAGACTATGTTTACAACAGCCAGAAAATGGGAAGAAGTGGAAGTGTTCTATATTTCTTCTCTTTCCTGGCAAAGAATCAAAAAATATTCTTTTAGGTGGTGCCTGTGGCTCAGTGAGTGGGCTGCTAGCCCCATATACCGAGAGTGGTGGGTTCAAACCCGGCCCCGGCCAAACTACCAAAAAAAAAAAAAAATTCTTTTACTGCTATTTCTGACCATTACAAAAACATAAGTTAAAAAATATTTTTGGAAAAACTTAGTAGCGAGGCACTGTGAAAATATAAACAGTCTGAAAAGGAGAGATGTAAGAAAAGAGGAACCTGATGGCAGGCTCTGCTATGAAAACCCATTATATGTCTTCTTTACCTTACTAATAAGGGATGGAAGGATCTGATTTAATCCTGCCCTCAAGAAGCTACAAGCTAGTATAGGAGAGAGAGTTGGAAACATATGATTTAAATTCAGCCTGATATGAGAGCTTTCCAAAGATGTATATAAAGTTGTCCTTCTATGGGGACCCAGAATTCATGATGGCAGCAGGGTGAAGTGGTCAGGAGGGAGGGTGGAGAAGACATCCCTTCAGAACACTTTGAACAATTAAATGTTTATGTCTGTCTTCCCTACCATATTATAGGCATGAACAAAGCCTTTGTCTTCTTCCCCAGTGTGTTGCTGAATGGACTGATGATGGATTATGGATGGATAAAGGATGGATGGATGGGTGATTAGATGGTTAATGCATGGGTGGATAGAAGGATGGGTAATGGATGAATGATGGATGGATAAATGAATAATGGATGGATGATGGGTGGGTAATGGATAGATTGATGGATAGTTTGATGAGTGATGAATAGATGATGGAAGGAAGGATGGATGGATGGATGATAGATGGTTAATGGATGGATTGATGGATGGATGGATAATGGGCAGATGATAGATAGGCGATGGATAGAAAGATGGATGGTCGGATGTATGTATGAATGGATGGATGAACCATGGATAGATGGATAAATGATCCTTAGTTAATCAGATCCTTCCTTGCTCAATTTCCATTTTCCCCATGGATTCAAACTATCCCCACTTCTAAGGAAGTAAAGATCACCCTCCCAGTCAGCCTTCCCTGCTTTGTCCTTGTAAGTCAGCTCAGAGAGCCTGCACTCTCCTCATTGAGTTTCTGAACGATATTCCAGCACTCTGCCTTCTATCCCACAGCAGCCAATTGCCAAACCATTCCTGAGTGGCCCAGGAGAGGTGGCACCTCTACCTAAATACCTGTGTTGCCATCAGGGAGCACCTGGTTGTGGGAAACAGAGGCCAAGCATTGTGCCTCACAATGCTAAAACAGGAGTGTAAGAAAGTATCCTGGTCCTATTCTTTCTTCTCAGTTTGATTGAAAGCCCAGAAAGCTGATCTGTGGCATAAATGATGGATGAGGTCAGACTTGAGTTTGCAGAAAGAAGGCGGGCCAGACAGCCGGGTTATATCAACAACCCACTAGCAGTCCTGACGTCATCTCTGTTGACCTTTTTTTTCCTTATCCTCCGTGGGGGAAAAAATATAAAGATATTTTCTGCTGGTGGGGCAGGGCAGAGGAAGAATTGGGAACGCAGTCATCTGCACTACTGGCCTAGTAAAAGGAGCATTAAGATCTTCGCTCCTGGGAAACCATCATGGCAACCCCTGGGCTGAAGGAGCCTCTGTCTGGGGTACAAAGTCCTTGTTCAGCTTCCCACAGGCCAGTTACAAAATGCATCCAGCTGGAAGACACACACACAGACAGGCTCTTACACATATAGAAAAAAAGGCCCAGGAGTTGGAGGTTGCTGTGAGCTGTGATGCCACGGCACTCTACCCAGGGTGACAGCTTGAGGCTCTGTCTCAAAAAAAAAGAAAAGAAAAAGAAAAAAAGCTAAGCCACATATCAAGAGGCAAGTTCCTACTCCAGCCTCCCCTGATCCAGCTAAGTTGTCTGCTCCTCAAGCTTCTCCTCCACCTGCCAACCGTGGGAACAGCAGATGCTCTGACACCCCTGGGGAGCAGCCTCCCAGGGAGAAGGCAGCCGCCACAAGGGCCCCTGTGTGTGTGTGTTTGTCCATCCTGGAAACACGAGAGCTGCCGCACTTGGTGCAAGGGAACTGCTCCTGGAAGGGGCCGGGAGGATGGGGTGGGGCGGGGCGGAGCATGCTTGGTGGCTTCCTGGTGGAGTTGTCACACCTGAACCAGTCTGCCCTCTCCACAGGGAGCCAGTCCTCCCAGGCAGGCAAGAGACTGAGGCTTGAGTCAAAGTGCTGGAATGTCGTTCAGAAACTCGATGAGGAGAGTGCAGGCTCTCTGAGCTGACTTACAAGGACGAAATAATCCAGAAGACAGGCAGGCAGCTCCAGGGCCAGAGACACATGGAAGCTCTGAGGCAGCCTCACACCGCAGCTCCGCTTCTCACGGCCCCCTCCAGACCACAGCTCACAGAGGACATCTCGGGGCACAAACCACAGGAGGGTGAGCTGGAAGGGTCAGACAAGGAAACAAGTGCAGAGAGGTTAAGCTGCTCTCCAAAGACACACAGCGGGTAGCAGAGCCTGCACTGAAATCCAGGCCTCCTGGGGACTGATCAGGTCATGGGGAACACAGCAATTGCTCAGGGAAACAGCTAGAGGCACAGGAGACCAACTGAGACTCGAAAGCCAGGCACAAGACCTCTTGGAATTTAATGGGCTTATTTTCAGAGTAACAATATAATACTAACTATAATTTACCACGAATCTACCTGTCCCAGGAGTTTTACCAGGTGCTTCACAGATGTTATTTCTCTGCGACAAAAATGGCTTTTCCCAGGGGCAGTGCCTGTGGCTCAAAGGGGTAGGGCGCCAGTCCCATATGCTGGAGGTGGCGGGTTCAAACCCAGCCCTGGCCAAAAACTGCAATAAATAAATAAATAATGCCTTTTCCCATTTTACAGATGGGGAAACTGAGGCCAGGAGCATGTAAGTAACTTCTCCAAGACCATACAGATACTGAGGGGAAATGCCAAGATTATTCCCAACCCTTCTGCCCCTGAAGGTACTGATTTGTTATGACACTGGCTTTCCTCAAAAGAAGGGACAAGGAGGTGAATGTCCTCATTTACTTGAAGTTGCCGCATGTTCAGACCCTAGACCAAGACATCTTCTAGAGTAAGTTAAGACAAAATGTATAAAACTCTCTGAGAGAACTAGATTCACGAATAGGCTGGTTGGGGTTACATGGGGGTGGTAGAGGCTCCTGCTAGACTGGGCTTGGAGTTCTGTGAGTGTTGGCTATGTGCCAAACACCGCAGCTCTCTTTGTGGTTCTTCCTAACATTTAATGCAAGGCCCGGATTCTCCCAGGAGGCTAGGCCAACAGAACGGGGCCCACTTTAAACATTAGAAACCAAAAGATTTAGTAAAATTGGTCAGACATGGACATTGCACACCAAGGCTCATCTGAACACTGGGCAGGGATATATTCCAGAAGGTCAAATTACGTAGGAAATGTCGGGAAACCCCAAATCCCTGCACAGTGCTATGTTAATTCACCTTGCCCATGACCCTCACACAAACTCAGTTGCTAGCCGGAAGAGAAATGATATAGGCATTTCAGAGCCAGAAAGAGTCATTTTTGCAACAAGGAAGAAAGCACTGGCTTTGGAAGTGGGAGGGCCTCACTTTTGTTTTCAACCTGAACTGAACTCATGCTCTGCAGTGTGAAGCAGCTGTTTTGCTTTTTGCTTCCTCACGTTATTGGATTTGATTCAAATAAAGGCCATCCACGGCTGCGCCAAAGCACCCCTGGCCTTGAAATCTACACATCACGCTGTCTGTGGCAGCCCTGCTGACCTACAAGGCAGTTGGGGTGTGAAGTCCCCCCATTGGGCCTCCATTCTCCACTCTGGTAGAGCTCGATTCAGGAACTATATATCATCCTCCCACTGTGTGCCAGGCACAGTGCTGGGTGCTGGGGCCAAGGAGACAGAAGCCAAGGTTCCTTCAGTCTGGAAACTTCCACTGTCACAAAAGAGACACAACCAGTAAACATAATTGTGATGCGGTGCAAGGCATGTGGGTGGCATCAGCAGTGTAGGAGGAAAGGAAAAAGTACAGAGGGTCTGAGAGGCCAAGGAGGACTTCCAGAGACGTGATCTTCAAACTAAGTTTTAGAGGCTGAACAGGAGTAGTGACAATGATAGACACAGTACAGGGAAGAGTTCGTACAGCTGCACAGAACACAAACCAGATGGCCCCCCAGCTGCTTAAAGGAGTTGGCTACTCGCGTGGTACGCCACCAGCATGGCTCAGAAACCCAGGAAAGGTCACCAGGTCCGATACCTGTAGGGGTAGCTCCTTTGTCCTACTCCTACCTCTATGGGTCCCTGAGTCCCTTGGCTCGGGCCTTCTGCTCCTAATTCTGGCCTCCAGGTCCCCCAGCCCCAATAATATGCTTTGGATACACTTTCCTGATATTGACCTTCTGGACTCTTTGGGGTGGGATCCACTCATGATCTGCAACTCCTTCCTGGCCAGCCCAGCCTCCCCAACAGGGACCAGCCGTATGCAAGGATCTGTCAGTTGTCTGATGGAACAAGACTATAAAATATAAGTGGGAGAAAACATAGTTCTGGAAGCAGGAGGAGACCAATCCAATTGCAGCTAAAGAGTCCTGCGGACACAGGGGCTATGGAAGAGCATGATGCAGGGAAGGGCAAATTCTGACTTGTCTTCCTAGGCGCCTCCCCCGTGAGGGCAGGATGGCTTTGTCAGAGGGAGAAGCACTAGCCACAAAGCACAAAAGTGGCCTGAGAGGCTGTTGCAACAGTCTGAACAAGACCTCAAAAGAAAAGGAAGTCAGGCTTCTCTGCCCCTCAGGGCCAGTGCAATCATGGACCTCCCTGAAGGCAGGGGCAGGACAGACCTGGGGCCCCTTTCACTCTCCCTGCTGGTTCTCAAGCCTCCATCCTGGCTCTGATTCTTATCCTCCTCCCCCACCGCCCTCCTTCGCCACTTCCTCCCCTCCTCCTCTTTCTCTCTCTCCCTGGAGCGACGTGCCTTGCCTCCTGCTTCTAGCTCAAGCCTGCCAGACGAGAGAAAATGGAAAAGGAAAACAGAAAAGGAAGCCTGAACTATAAAAAAGAACTAGTTGAAGAGCACCCAGCACATGTCTGGAGAGGCAGACGAGACAGGAGGAGCCCGGCATCGCCACTTTTAGCGGAAGCTCCCGGGGTAAGGAGGCCCAACAAAGATTTGGACTTTCACGCGTCTGGAAACTCCAGGGTGCGCGACAAAAAAACAACCTATGTCACGATTCTGTCATCTTAAAGCCTGGAGGAGGCAGTCTCAGCCTTCTCCAATGATGCAGCCAGGCAGATGGTGGGGAGTAAAGATCCACTGCTTAACTCCCTCGAGCCCACGTCCTGGCTTCTCCTGTGACCACCTGCCACTTCAACATGGCCCAGAACCTTCAGCAACTCTCCACAGGTCACAGTAACCTGTTTACAGACATCTAGAATTCCCAGGCCCTTTTAGGACAAGGGACTCAGGTGGTTCCAAGTGGGCAGCAAACTCTCATCTAAGAGAAGCTGTTCCTCCCGGTCTATTTTTGCGGATGTAAACACTTGCCAAGGAAACAAGGCCTGTGGGCATGCGCGGGCCCTGCAGGCCCTTGGTTGCTGCAAAAGGCAACTGGAAAGTCACATGTCGTAACAGTGGAAAGTACATATGCAACTATTCTTAGCCCTGGAATGTATACACTGTCTGCCTGCCCGGCAGTCCTTGCACAAAGCTCTAGAAAACTGTGAAAGTGCCTTCAGCATAAACAAATCCAGAACTCTCCCAGGACAAATCACTTGCCAACTAAAGGAAAGGCCTGGGGGTTATGGTTTCGCTCTGAGCCAGAGGTGCAAACTAGGCATCGGTGGATGTTACTACAAGAAAACAAGGTAAATACCTCTAACGTTTACTACATCTGCAGGTAGATTGTTAGATATCACCAATAAACCAGGATACTGTTTGGTTTCTGTTTTCTATTCATTCCACCTTTAAAACAAAACCCAAAAAACTCTATGAAGTCATGTTTTTAAAAATATATGTATATTGCAAAGGTCTGTTTTTAATCCCTCATTTCTGTCTGGTTACCAGAGGGCCACACCCCCAGATATCATCCCTTGGGAGTGACTAACACCCAGCAAGAGATGTTTAGGTGACTTTATTAAACAGTCTCGAGCACTTCTGCTGGTCAAATGCATGGGCTGTTATCTTGCTTAGATAACATCATAGTCCCTGGTAGTCAAGTAACTTCTAGCAACTCTGCATTTTGTTGTTGTTTTTGTTGTTGTTTTCAGACCAGGTGAAGATGCTATTTGTCTATTACCTTTGAGAATAATCATAACCCAAAAGAGACGTGTTAGCTCTGAGGTCTGGGTGTCTGCGATATTCCTGGCGACACTCACAAACATCTTAGTGAAGGGACATAGATGCCCCGGGCCCTCCAGCACGTGCTGCTGAGAAAGCCTTGACTGGGGCTCCCTCCCTGCTCTGCAGGATGGATGAGGGGTCGCCAGCGGGGCTGCTCTTCAAAGACGGCGACTTCTCCTCTCACTTGTTGCGGCAGCTCGATGGCTTGAGACAAAGCCGGATTCTGACGGACGTGAGCCTGTGCACCGGCGCCCGGGAGGTCCCCTGCCACCGCAACGTGCTGGCCTCCAGCAGCCCCTACTTCCGGGCCATGTTCTGCGGCAGCTTCCGGGAGCACAGAGAGGCCAAAGTCCAGCTGAAGGGCATCCCCGCCCCAACTCTGGAGCAGATCGTCTGCTATGTGTACACCGGGGAGGTGCGCGTCACCAGCGACAACGTC
Source organism: Arctocebus calabarensis (assembly GCA_963573935.1). Classification (NCBI taxonomy): domain Eukaryota; kingdom Metazoa; phylum Chordata; class Mammalia; order Primates; family Lorisidae; genus Arctocebus; species Arctocebus calabarensis. The sequence continues at coordinate 7,609 of CAUYON010044232.1, forward strand.
CTCCCGCTGATGGAGGCGGCGTCCATGCTGCAGTACCCCAAGCTGTTCGAGGCCTGCTCCTCCTACCTGCAGGGACAGCTGGCCCCCAGCAACTGCCTGGGCATGCTCAGGCTCTCGGAAATCTTAAGCTGCCAGACCCTCAGGGAGAAAGCAAGGGAAGTGGCCCTGACGCATTTCCCGGAGGTGGCAGCATCTGCGGACCTGAAGGAGCTCTGTGCCTTGGAGTTGAGAGACTACCTCGGCGACGACGGGCTCTGTGGGGAGGAGGAAAAGGTGTTTGAGGCCCTCATGGCTTGGATCAAGCACGACCTCCAGGCCCGGAGACAATACGTGCAGGAGCTGTTCGCGCAGGTGCGGCTTCAGTACATCCACCCCGCCTTCTTCCACCACTTCATCGCCAACGACGCCCTCCTCCGATCCTCCCCCGCGTGCCGGGCCATCCTGGAGATGGCCAGGAGGCAGGTGTTCTCTTTGTATGGCACCTGCGTCCCAGACTGCAAACCCCTGTCCCATGTCCCTCCAAGAAACTCCTACCAAGACTTTATCCTCCTCCTGGGTGGAAGGAAAGACAGCCAGCAGACCACCAGAGACGTCCTGCTCTTCGACAGACAGACAGAGCAGTGGCAGGGCCTCGCCAAACTCCCGGTCCGGCTGTACAAGCCCTCGGCCGTCACCTTGCACCGCAGCGTCTACGTGCTGGGGGGCCTGGCCGTGAGCTCAGGGAGGAGCCGGGTCAGCCACAGCGTCTACATCTTCTCGCTGAAACTCAACCAGTGGAGGCTGGGAGAGCCCATGCTGGCCGCCCGCTACTCTCACAGAAGCGCTGCGCACAAGAACTTCATCCTCGCCATCGGGGGGCTCGGGGAAGGGCAGGAGCTCCTGAGCTCGGTGGAGAGGTACGACAGCGTCTTCAACGTCTGGGAGAGGATGGCCAGCATGCCCGTGGGGGTTCTCCATCCTGCCGTGGCTGTGAAAGACCAGAGACTCTACCTCTTCGGGGGAGAGGACATTATGCAGAATCCTGTGCGCCTTATCCAGGTAAACGGGCCGTTCTTCCCGTCGTGCAAGCACATGAGTGTGTGTACGTGCACACACACCCTGACATATTTACACATATACACACATGTACAAGAACACACATGCATGCCTGTACACGCATACTCACCCCAACACATACACCTGCAGACTTCCACATAGACACCTGTGCCTATGTATACACACACACACACACCTATACATGCACACGTACATGCATGCACACACGTACACACCCCAGTACACATACCTGCATACTTACGCATAGACACACGCGCATCCATACACGCACATACACCTGTACAAGCATGGGCACACATAAACGTACACAAACACATGTGGATTCATGTACATACTTTCACATACACCAACATGCACACCTACATACACACGCATGCACACATACACACATGTACATGAGCACATATGCACGCAGGTATGTACTTTCACATACCCCCAACATGCACACCTCCATAGTTACACACATACATTCACGTATATGTACACACACCTATACATGCATTCCTACACCCATGTATACAAGCACATATGCATGTGTACAGGCATGTATATGTGTACACATTTGTCATTTGCAAAGAAAAGAGGAAGGGAGGAGAGAGAGGAAGGAAAGAAGAGAAGAAGCAAGAAATTTTCAGCAAGACTTTTTTTTCATTTATGAATTCTTTTTTACAAGATGAATACATACAAAGGTATATCAAATACAATCCCTACCCGCAAAGAGTTTATCTTCACTTAAGGAGAAAAATTATACTAAAAATTCAAGCTAGACCACGTTGAATGTCTCTAGGAATCTGGCTTTTTTTATTTTTTTGGAGAGTCTCTTTGTCGCGCTCAGTAGAGTGCCATGGCATCATAGCTCACATCAGCCTCAAACTCTTGGGCTCAAGTGATTCTCTTACCTCAGTCCCAGAGTAGCTGGGACTACAGGCACCCACCACAAAGCCTGGCTATATTTAGAGAGGTGGTCTCTCTCTGGCTCAGGCTGGTCTTGAACCTGTGAGCTCAGGCAAGCTACCCCACTCAGCCTCCCAGCGTGCTAGGATTATAGGCATGAGCCACCGCGTCTGGCCTATGGCATATGTTTATAACCTAAATCCGTAAAAGAGGATTTCCAAATATTCCAAATCTTGGTCCACACCTCTCCAGACCAAATGCCCTGGATCTGACCTCAGGCCCGCTGACTCAAAATCTCCTGTGTGGGATCCTAAAATTTATCGTTTACAAAAGTCTCCAGGAGATTCTAAGGTGCATCCCAAACAGGGAACCCCTCCCTTAAATGATAGGTAGATATTAATTTCACTAATAAGTTCTCTGAGACATGCAATTAAGGGCCGCATCTCAGAATATTAACTCTTTGCAAGTTTCTAGTACTCTCTGCAGTTCGCTTAATGATATGAAAATCTGGAGTAATGAGCTTATCATTACGGATCATGGAGAAGGCCCCAGGAGATGTGCTTTGTTCATTTGTAAGAGTTAAACTGAGTGCCAACCACTGTGAAGGCCCTGGGGACAGGGAGGAAACAGCCAGTTACACATAAAGCTCAAGGAGCTAATGAGACATGCAATTCAGATGCAAAATAGAGAGGTTCTCTAAGAGAATGTGGGGCTTAAACCACTCTAGAGGGAATCAGAGACAGTATTTTTTTTATAATTTTATTGAATCATACTTGTGCACATTGGCACAATCATAGGGCACAATGTGCTTCATATACAATCAGAAATATTTTGATCGTACTATTACAGATAGCCTTCATGGCATTTTCTTGATCACTATATAAAAACATTGATACTCTACCTTTAGTAAGTTTCACCAGTCCCCTACTAAGCTGAGACAGTATTTTTGACTACTTTTCAAAATAGAGTCAACAACAATGCTAGATTTCACTTTGCCAAATTATTACCCCCTACGCTGGAGGGGGCCCTGTGAGGTGGCTGAGCTGATTTGAGCGGAGAGACAGCAGAGGAGAGAGAGCAGGTGAGGATGAAGATAAAGAGGAAGAAAAGAGGGTCTTTACCTAACCTGGTTTCCTGTACCCTCAATGGATCCCCAATAATAAATTTAAAAAATTATAAAAAATAAATTAAAAAAAAAAGAGGAGGAAGACGGTGGGGTGGTGCTAACAAAGCAGGTAGCAGAAGCTCTGACTTGGGCAGAGATGAGGAAGCTTCTTCACCACCCCAAGCAAGAATCGGAGTTGTCTATTGAATAAGGACAGGGAGTGGTCCCGGTAAGGTCCTGAGGCACAGAGGGGCATAGACCCCTGCCTGGAGGCACTGAAAGCAGGACAGTCTATTACAGCCCAGAGCAAGAAGCAGCACTGTGCCCAGGGGTAGCTGGGTTGGGAATATTGATCCTCATGTGATCTTCATCAGACTCCTCCCAAGCTATCTAAGCAACCTCCTCTCCTCTACCCAGACTGTCACCCCTGAATCCTTCCTATAAAAATTCTGGAATATTCTTCAGGGATGGGCTTTTGTGGAGATGTGGCTGATCTGACAGTGCTTCTGGCCTTGTCAAGGAATTGGGATTAGCCTGAGAGTACGTGGATATCTTCAAAGGGGTTCACGTAGGGTGGGTGATGCAATCAAATCCATATTTTTAGGAGTTCCCCTGGACACCCTGTAGAAAAGGGACTGAAGGGTGGTACAAAGGAGAAAAGAAGAACTGGGAGACTCTTTTAGAGTTCCAGGCAAGGATGGTGACACTTGGTTGGTGCCAGGAGAGACTTTTTTCTTGCCTTCACTCCTCCAGCCCATATTTTCAGCTCTTCCCTGACCATGAAAGCAGATTCTTAGTCTTTCCAGAATTACTGTTCCAAACCCTACTCCTTTACTTGAGCTGGGATTGACATCCTGTCCAAGCTCTCACCACATAACACAAATATGGTTTAGTAGCAAAGTGATTCTACGTAAAACTAGTGCTCCTCTCTCTTTTTTGACTATTTTTCAAAATGGAGTCAACTATGCTGGATTTCACATTGCAAAACTATTACCTAAGAGCAAAATCCAATCAGCAAACCTTTTACACTGCAGCTATGGGAAGACAGAAGGGCCAAGTATTAATTTGGGTGCTTTTCTTATCTACTTAGCACTATCTTAGAAATGGAAATCTTACTCAAATATTGTTTAAAAGAAATGCTTGGAGTTGCTTGACGGAGCAGGCTGGATTTTCAGGCACTGGTTGGGAGTTTTGTTCCCAGCATGGCTCATCTGACACATGTGTTCTTTTAAGAACTACACTGCAATGAGGTTACTATGCAAATCACACGTGTACCTGTACCTTTCCACCTGACCTCCTTTCTACCTGTCTCTGGATGCCATTAGGCAAGTTCTTTACCATAACAAAGTATCACTTCCTCCTCTGGTCAAAGATCATCCTTTGTTGTCCTTGCCCCAGCCTCTCTGGGGAATTATGAGGATTATGAGCAAATGTTTAATCTATTTTTGAAACCATACCGAAAGCTGATAGAGAACAGAAGGTCAGGAGGCAATTACTCACTCAACTAAAATGCAACCAGTGTTTGCTTTTCTTCCAAGGATCCTACTTTCCAGAGGGATTGTCGCCTGCATATTTTCAGATGAAATCAGGTTTCACAGCCATTATAACTACCCCTGTCCCTAGCACTTGGCCACTTCCAGGCCTCACTAACTGGCAGAGACCTAAAGAGGTCCCCAGTCTCAAAAGCCTTCATCAGAAAGGCTACATTTTTATAGCCCCAGGCAGAGCCACAGGCATGGAGGTTAACAGCCTGAAGTCTGGGCTCAAACCAAACCAGCTCTCCCATTCACTGTAGCTGTATGACCTTAGCGTGTCACTTAACCTCGCTGGACAACGGTCTAATCTAGAAGCTGGGTGCGGGGGTGGCGGATGTAATCCATGTAGTACATGCCTCATAAGATGGTTCTAAAGGTAAAATCTGACAAACTAACCAAAATAAAGTCTTTAATCATGTTAACACTTATATTTTGTATGGAAAGAATTTCCAGCAAAGAATGCTGTACCATTTTCCTCTGTAAATAAATGCTTGTGTTCCTTCTTTTCTTATGTAAAGTCCATCTTATATCTCTTGTACTAAAGGTTGCTCATAATAAACTAATTCACATTAGATATTTGGGTTTCAAACTGGGGACACTAATCAGAGAACACATTTTGGGAATGATGATTTGACACACGGCTTCAGAGCCTGCCCTCTCCTCTCTGGTCTTTTTTCCCCCCTCTCATGCTTCATTTTTTCTAAGACTCTAATGACTTTCAGGCATGAACTGTTCAAAAGCTTTCCTCACGTAGCTCCAAATTTATCCCCTGCTCTGCGACCCTCTCGGATACGTTTAGAACATTTAGAAATGTAAACATGGGCTAGAAATAAAAATGATTTTAAAGAGCTGGTTTTCCAAATACCTGAATTGCTCCTTTCCTCATTAAAAGAAAAAAAAACATTTCAAGGAAGGTAAGTGAAACTTATACTACAATGCAGAACTCATGGTCCACGGTACAGACATCCAGCTGCTGATCTCATGGGGTTACATTGCTAATAATATTCTTTTATCTGGTATTTATAATGTTTTATTTATTAATAATAATGTAGGTATATTTTTTCAACTGGAGAAAAATAGAAAGAAAAAATATCTCAGTCCTAGCTCATCTTGTTAATTACTACTACTTCTGTCTTAAAAATATTTAAGATGCAATGCCATGATTCTATTTCTCCCTCAGGTTTATCACATTTCCAGAAACACATGGTTCAAAATGGAAACGAGAATGATCAAGAATGTGTGTGCCCCTGCAGTGGTGCTTGGGGAGCGGATTGTCATTGTAGGAGGTGAGTTTGAACAGAAACTCGGCACCTCCCATAGAAACAAAAGGCACAAATAGCCAGATGTTCTTCTATAAGATAGCCCTTCTACAAGCACATCCCCCCCACCAGGGGAGCAGGGACAATCTGATAATACTCTTTCCTCATCCAGAAGTTTGTTTCTGTCTTTATCTGTAAACAAGGGATGAAATAATACATAATTCACAGAGCTTTTGTGATAATAAATGTACTCTAGTATCTAAAGTACTTTATACTATCCCAGATACCTGGTTAATTTTAAAAAAAAATGCTTCCTATTGTTAACAATAATGGTTCATTATTATTGATAATAATTCATATTGATAATGGCTACAGTGTCATGGTAAGAAGACTAGTTTGGGGGTTAGGCCGGCACTCCAATCCTGATGCTGCCATTAACCGGGTACACATGTATGCTCCTTAGCAAGGTAAATATCTTTCTGTGCCTCGGTTTGCCCGTTAGTAAAGTGGGGATCCTAAGAGTACTTACCAGATAGGGCTGTTGTGGGCACCCATTTCTGAGTTTCCGAAGGCTCTGTCTTGGGATCATCATAGCTCCTGGATGGGAACATGGTAGATGAAAATGCCAACAGACGGAGAAAGTTATGGGACTGGAGGCTGCTTCTAATCTAAGAATGGCTTATATGCTGCCTCAACGCAGAGCAGAGGACGCCAGGCCACAGTCAGACAGAGCTGGGTGCCAACCCCCTCTCCACCACATGCCGGGCTTTGGCGGGTTACCACACATTGCACCCTCCAGCCCAGAGCCCCAGCCTCCACGCTAGGCGTGGCAGGGATCAGAGGCAGCCCAGGACTGGTGACCTGTCTCAGATGACCAGCACTAAGCTTGCCCACATGTCATTTGGTTCTCAGGTTACACAAGGAGGATTCTTGCCTACGACCCTCAGTCCAACAAATTTGTCAAATGTGCAGACATGAAGGACCGAAGGATGCACCACGGGGCCACGGTGATGGGGAACAAGCTGTATGTGACCGGCGGGCGGCGGCTGACCACGGACTGCAACATCGAGGACTCAGCCTCCTTTGATTGCTACGACCCGGAGACAGACACGTGGACATCGCAGGGACAGCTGCCTCACAAACTCTTCAACCACGCCTGCCTCACGCTCCAGTGTATCCCCCAGGCGCCCACCCTTCCATGAGGTTAGAAGGAACCTCGGTCAGGATGCCTTCTGCTGCAAGAGGCGGAAACCCAACTGCAAAGAGCTTAACCCTGAGAAAATTAAGACCAGGCAGTGCCCACAGGACGCGAGTGCCAGAGCCGGAAGGGCTAGAAGCAGGTGTAGTGTTCCCAGAACTAACTCTCTCTCCCCCCACCGCCACCGTCTCCGTCTATTCTCCGTCTCTCGCTTCTCCCTCCCCGAAACCCATCTCTCTTCTCTCCCCATCTCTCTCTTTTTCTCTCTCTCTGCCCCATCTCCTCCTCCCATCTCTCTACCTGCTCTCTCTTTCTCCTCCTCTACCCCCAGCTCTCTCTTCCCCTCTCTTTCTTTCTCTCCATATTTCTCCCTCTCTACCTCATTTCTCTTAAGCTTCATTCTACAAACAAGATTCTTTTTTTTTTTAATAATTTTATTGAATCATAATTCTGTACATTGGTGCAATCACAGGGCACGATTCATATACATTCAGAAATGTTTTGATCTTACTGTTACAGATAGCCTTCATGGCATTTTCTTGATCACTATATAAAGACATTGATACTCTACATTTAATAAGTTTCCCCAGTACCCTGCTAAGATGCACCGTAGGAGTGATCCCACTAATCGCCCTCCCTCCACCCATACTCCCCCCTCCCCTCCCCTCCCTTTCCCCTTTCCCTGTATTCCTATGCTATAATTGGGTTTTAGCCTTCATATAAAAGCTATAAATTAGCTTCATATTAGGGCTGAGTACATCGGATACTTTTTCTTCCATTCTTGAGATACTTTGCTAAGAAGAACATGTTCCAGTTCCATCCATGTAAACACAAAAGAGGTAAAGTCTCCATCTTTCTTTAAGGCTGCATAGTATTCCATGGTATACATGTACCACAATTTATTAATCCATTCGTGGGTCGATGG